>LPNX010127642.1:534470-585393 GCA_001517045.1 Pseudotsuga menziesii
AGGCATTTGATGATGTAAACAAGGAGGTGAAGTGCTCTCCAGGGAGGGGGGAGTAGTAGAATAGTGAGGAATGGTAGGTGATGTCGGTCCAACAAGCATAGATATGGCCGCCACCCTGGTGGATATTGTTAAATTTGAGAACCATAGATCTACATGCCAATATGAGATCTATTGGAAAGGAATTATGTAGAGGAATAATTAAGATCAATATGCACTGAGAAAAGAATTTATGACTCAAATTTAAGATAAATCAAATAAGAATTGCTCAGATAATCACAACATTAATCTTCATTCATTAATAAGTAATACAATGTTAGTACAATAAATAGAATTTGAATACCGTGGATAGGATTTGAATCTACAAACTCTAACTAACTGTTTAGTTAAATCAGTGTGGAAAAATCACAGCTAGAGCTCACTAGTCTAACTTTGGATGTGCAAATTAGTCTACAATCAGTTAACTGATGAGGTAGGTGGACAAAAGGCGCCACACTCCCTGCATGCATGTAAAACTAGCGCTAGGATAACTAATTGTAACTGGAGGATAACTCAGCATAATTGCTTACCTACCATAGCCAACTGAAGGTGACTGTTGGTGGCACTAAGAGAGGGATCCTATAATGTAGGGATTGGTCCTAGAGGCACATAAAATCATACATGAATATGCAGTAAGTGGAAGATAACCCCTAGGTGTGTCCCCCATACTCTAGTAGAATGATAATAACTTCCTAAGTTAAGCAAAATGACTAAATAGACTATAATGGACAAAGGAGGATTAATTAATCCTAACACTCCCCCTTAATCCTAACTTTGGACAACTTGGGAAAATAGACTATAATGGACAAAGGAGGATTAATTAATCCTAACACCCCCCCTTAATCATAACTTTGGACAACTTGGGCCCTGGAAACTAGGAAAAAAGTCACCCATACAATCTAAATGAATAAAATACTGCTTAATAAAATAAGGAAAATGGGGAAAACCTCATGGGAATGCCCCCCCCACCCTCAAAATAATCAGGTAATAAGGAAACAAGCTATACTTAAGAGAAATTTTTTCTCTTTGGGCAAAAGGCTTGTTAAAAAGTTGCTGCAATCTGCAACTCTGTACCAACATCCTGGGACTGTACATGTGAACTTTTCCATCTTCTTCCAATATGATGATAGATAGGAGAA
This sequence comes from Pseudotsuga menziesii, assembly GCA_001517045.1. Classification (NCBI taxonomy): domain Eukaryota; kingdom Viridiplantae; phylum Streptophyta; class Pinopsida; order Pinales; family Pinaceae; genus Pseudotsuga; species Pseudotsuga menziesii. Next base: position 535,646 of record LPNX010127642.1, read on the forward strand.
TAAATATTGTCTTTGTTTGTTCTTTCTGGAGGAATAGTGACTTGATCCAATTTGTTCTTCAATGGGATGAATTGTGGATCAGTCCTCACCATCAAGTTGCATCTCTCAGGAAGCTTGTTGCACCTCACTTAATGATGTGAAATTGAATGAGAGAGTGCAACATGTTCATTCTGATACTCAGACCTAATTCTTCTTTTGTCATCTGGATCCCTAACAACATTCCCAATTGCTTCAAAGAGCTTTTGGTCCCATTTAGGCTTTTGATTTGGAATAGGAGCTGGATTTGGATCTAGATCCTCTTGAGATTCAATCTCAATATCAAGATCATGTTGATCTTGTTCCTCATCTTCTGAATCTGAAACTTTATTCACTATATCATTAACAAAAGGTGTAGATATAATGTTTTTACCTCCCCTTTCGAATGGCAGCTGAGTTTGTACTGGGTCTGAGTATGGAAAAAGTGTGAGAATTCATATGCATTGGAGGCGTGGTTTGCAACACCCTTCACTATAATATTTCCAGTTGATATATTTGTGATCTCCACTGAGTAAGGACCAAATACTACTCGCTTTGGTGAGACAGTATGTGTCATCTGGTATACAAATAACAAATTTACAGCTAAGGAGGGAACATAGAGTACATTTCTGAACACTCCATGTTTTAACTTGATAGAACCCTTTCCTACATCTCACATTTGGGTATCATAACCCATCTAAATACTCAGACCATCTGTAGTTTGTAATTAAGAGAATGATTCTCTAGATGCAACCATATGATTATAAGCTCCTCAATCAATGAGGAAGGCACGTGATTTTGAACAACTATCCTTCAGTGCATGGCATCTCTCATCATGATCTTCAGTCTCTTCTCCAGATTCAGTCTTCCTTGCGTCTTCGGGGAGGGAAATATTGTGCTTCTGAAGGAGTTCTTCCATTTGATCAATGGTCTTCTTCATACAATGACTTTCTGGATGAAAGCCTCTCCTATAGTAGGAGCGTCGAGTCTTCTCAAACTTCTTCTTCTTCTTGGAACCTTAGGCTCCATCGGAATATTTATGATTCTCCTTTAGCTTCGAATCAATATTTTTGGTCTCCTTCCCCTTTTTCTTCCCTCTTTCTTGCGCATTGCTAAAGTCTCCAGCTAAGAGTGCCTGATTCTTGGAGGTTTGAAGCACTCCCATCAGAATCAATTTGTCTTGCTCCTGGATCAAAGACTCTGCAAAAGCATCTAGAGAAGACATCTTCCAATTTGGAATGGAAACTCTTATGGAATGGAAAGTAGAGACAAATACTAATAATTATGAGCCAAGCTTGTTCAAAATTGACAACACAAGATGCTCATCCTTCCTTTCTATCCCGCATTGTTTTCATTGTAGTACCAGAGCTTTGTATTTTGAAAAGAATTGCTGAATAGTCTCAAATCTGTTGGGTTGTAGTGCAATGAGTTCATTCTCCAGAATATGGCCTCTAAGCTCATCTTGTTTTCCAAACAAAGATTCAAGCGTGTCCCATGCTTCCTTTGTATTTCTGAGTCCCTCAAGGTGAAATAAGAGATCCATGGAGATGTGAATGCACATGAAGCCGAAGGCTTCATCTAGCCGGATCAGAAACTTGGATTTCTCAATATAATGTTGGGGCTTAGCTTCTCTTCCCATTGTCATCCTAAACAATACCTTGTTGTGCAAGTCCATATGCATATCTTCCCTCCAATCAATGTCATTGAAAGGTGTAAGGATTTTGTGTGTAAGAGCAGAGGAATTCTCCATTTCACTGTATGATGATTAGTTAAATATTTCAAAATCTACGTAGGTACCTGCAAAAAACCATTACAAAACAAACCAATTCACAATCATATGTCATTTCAAACCCTTCCACTTCAACATGTGCACTTTTTTTGAGTCCGTCACACTTGGATAAAATTGTATGGACAAAATCCAGAGGGAGAAATCCCATGATTCCATGAATTATGTTAAAACTCAACTACTTCTTGTGCAAGCATGGAGGTTTCTGAGGTTTGCTGCTATCCTGAACAAGGATATGATACCATGTTAAATTTGAGAACTATATATCTACAGGACAATATGAGATATATTGGAAAGGAATTATGCAGTGAAATAATTAAGATCAATATACAATGAGCAAAGAATTCATGACACAAATTTCAGATTAATCAGACAAGAATTGCTTAGATAATCACAACATTAATCTTCATTAATTAATCAGTAATACAATGGTAGTACAATAAATATAATTTGAATACTGTGGATAGGATTCGAATCTACCAACTCTAACTGACTATTTAGCTAACTCAGTGTGAAAAAATCACAGCTGGAGCTCACTTGTCTAACTTTGTATGTCTAAATCAGTCTACTATAAGTTAACTGATGAGGTAGGGGGACAAAAGGCACCGCACTCCCTGCATGCATGAAAAACTGGCGCTAAGCTAACTGATAGCGATATAACTGATTGTAACTGGAGGATAAGTCAGTGTAATTACTTACCTACCATAGCCAACTAAAGGTGACTACAGGTGGCACTGAGAGTGGGATCCTATAATGTAGGGATTGGTCCCATAGGCACATAAACTCATGCTTGAAGATGCAGTAAGTTGCAGATAACCCCTAGGTGTGTCCCCCATACTCTAGTACAATGATAATAACTTCCTAAGTTAGGAAAAATAAACAAATAGACTATATTGGACAAAGGATGATCAATTAATCCTAACAGATATTGAGCAATGATTGACCACCTTAGTGGGAGGCATTGACAAGCGAGAATTTGTCGATGTAGATGAAAAGTATGTGGAGCATTTCCCATGGATTCCAACAACCTTGGGAGAAATTTGGCACCTTTTGATGTGTCGAGTTTCCATGGCAAGACATATAGCTATAATGGTCAATGAGGAGTGGTGCCACCACCACCAGCACTGGAACTACCACCAAGTCTAGGGCCAACACAAGTGCCAGAAACACCACATGCAGAGGTGGTGCCCCTCTTAGCCATCCAGGGGCCTCCTCCTTTACCATCTAGTGATGTGTCATGAGATGATAGAGCTTTTGAGCTCTATTTTGCATGGGAGTAGGAGCCCCATTTTGTATATGTTTTGATATAGCCTATGGGAGGTAATTTTGATGTACCCATAAGGATTTTTTGCATATGGCCAATGATTTGGTCCATTATGTAAATTTGTATATTCAATGAGGTATACACACAAACACACACCAAATTTTCAGCATTCTCATCTCTTTGTGTTTTTTCTTGATGTATACATGATGATGTATGTGTGTGTATGTGTGATTATGGATGCGATTATATATACATGCTTTTGGGTTGATATATAATAGATGACTACGGAATAACTTATATGGTAAAAATACATTTTTATTTTCTTTGATTGATTAGATATACCTTCAATGTAATAAGTGTAAATCTAGCACTTCATCAGAAATATGATTCACGAGTGCATTAACACTCCTACGGACATGGATGAACAAGATTGTTTCAAACTATCAAACCAGGAGGCATACTCGCAAGAAATTATGAAAAAGGCATGGATTTCAAACATGAAAAATATTATTAAATTGCATGATGAGGATAGGGGAATATAAATGGACGTGAAGGTGTCATATACTATACTGACATGGATGGCATCATCCAATAATCCAATGATTGCATCATATTCCTCTTGGTTATTAGTGGATGGACCGAGGAATGACACACTAGTTTGATATAGGGCGTGTGTCGGGGTGTATATGGCCCAAATAACAGATGTTAGATTTTTTGACAAATGACACACATCGTCAACAAATACAACGTAACAATATATATTGGTATTCATCTGCATGGAAAAAAGAGTTAGGTCATACATCATGTGTAAGTTCGAATGATATTTTAAATAACAGAAAGAAAATTACGATGTCTACATTTTTTTAGTGAAATGGACAATGTAGAGCATGAACGAGGGTGTCATTCAATGTGTGGTGGTTTGTGGGAACCATTAGTGTTGTAAATCAGTGAAACTTACATATTAAGGATGTTCATGTATCCGCGCGATGTCCCAAGTCTTTCGACTTATGGGAATAATTTCTTCATCTACAACCCATTGATAAGGTTGTTCAAAATACCTCCTTTGGGATCACCTAACACATATGTCAAGGATGGGGTTTGGGGTTTTGTTATGTGAATTGGCTCCATGTCATATTCTACAATAGGGGTGAGTGTCTATAATGAACCAAGATCTTCCTCTGATGATAAGGACGAAGTGTTGTCTCTATTAGACATTACTAACAATGATGACATAGTGAGGATATCAATTTTGTCATTTGTAATGTGCATGGTGGGTAGTATCTCTTCGTGAGGAAAAAATGGTGGGGTTGTTAGAGGAGGAGTAGGGTTGTTCCATGATCAAATTTGTTTTAGGTGGACGGTTCATTCTACATGTAGAAGGGGGCACTGAAATGGGTAGTGAGTTAACAACCCACACGATCGACATGGACGAGTAGTACATGATCAAATTAGTGTATGGGAAGGGCTTGGGGGTCATAAGGTGCACTTGGGTGGATCCCAACCCATGATGACCTTAATCATGTGAGGATGGTGTCACATATGATCTCCCTTCATGAGTCTAAGTCACCTTACACATTATGATGAGTTGATGGAAACAATCTCTTGAGTGATTGTTTGAGAGTTGTTAATGATAGGCACAAAAGATGAAGCGTTGCTAGCACATCCCAAAATCAAGGGATTTTAGGACAATGGTGTGTGTAATGACCAAATTGAGAACAAATTGTGCACATGTGATTAATGTGTAATGTTGTGTTATTTTGTTTGGGGTTAACTATTGGTAGGGTAGCTATTTGCTTTATGTTGAAGAGTTAGTTGAGAAAGTCATACTTACAAGCGTGTTTAAAAAGTTTCTAAGATACAGACAATGGTTTGAAAAAGATTCATTGTGTTCCCTATTTTACCATACAGAGCACATGGTTGATTCACTCTTGGGGCAGGGAGTTATTTGGTACATCTGGGGATTTCAAATTTGGTTTCTTGATGTCCCTAGTGTTGGGATTGTGTGTGACTAGTAATGGTGTTTTCATAAGTGGGGTTAGTTCTAGGATTGCTATGGATAATGTTCCTGTAAGTGAAACCATATTGAAATTGAAATGGGAATATGGATTTGGTACTATTTTTGGTTATGGTGGTGTTAAATACAAAATTGGCATTCCCGCATTCCAGAAGTGAGCTCGAGGAATGTGAGTGTATAGCCGTAATTGGGGTTCCTTGTGCTCCCCAAGGGAGAGAAAGGGATTTGAACCACTAGAAGGAAGATGGGAGGATGGTTTCTCCTTCAATATGGTGATTCTTTTCAGGTTTAGATGTTGGTGTAGAGGTGTCTTGCATCTTGTCTTCACATGTGAATATAGTTCACGTGAGGTCATCTATGGAAGCTGGGATAAATGGTGGAGGGATAGAGTATGCCCCCAGTAAAGAGAAATATTTGTAAATTCTAAGACCAATATATTCATATGATGAATGGTTTTCTGATCCTATAATGGGTAGCATACTATTAGTGTTTGAATTAGGGAGAGGATCATACTAATTGAGATAGTCTAGGGTGACTATTTTCCTGTTGTGGGGAAATCCAATGATGCCAAAAATCAATGAGGTCACTGGCTTCATGGAATACATGCAGCTATGTATCAAAAGTATGTTGTAATCAATTTGTGGATCAAACACTTTGATATCAAGGAGTACCATTTTTCCTCCCAATTCGATAGGAACTTTTTGGTTTAAACCATGTGGTTTTGATGGGATCTTATCATAAGTGAAAATAACGATAGCTGAGGGGAGCAAGTATGGTTATCCAAGACACTTCCAACAATGTGTTGACATCACAGAAGTAGACACTCCTTTATTGACTCTACATCAATGAATGATGATGTTCTTGATAGAGACTAGAATTTAGAAAGAGACTAATGAGGGTAATCATGGTTCAACATTGTCGAGGTCGAAGGTCATTAAGTGTGAATTATATGGATCAATTTCACCTAATGATGATAGATTTTTTTTTAATGGAAAGCACAATACTAAATAAATTCTAACATAAACATGGAAACGATCAAATCATCCACAATGTTGTAATTGTGAGAAACCTTCTTATGGGGATTATGGGCAGTTTGCCAGAGTGGTGGCTTTGGGATTTGAGGGATATGGTCTTTATTGGGACATGGTATATGAAAAGGAACAATATTGGTAGTAGGTACATTCTCCCTCTATAGAGGGTCAGGTATCCCATAACATTTGTTATGGGTGTGAAGGTTAAATTCGATTATATTCATGTAGATGTTTTGGAAGGTTCCAACACCTAGGGAGTGTGGTTCTTTCTAATCAGAAACAAATCCCTGGTTGGAGAAGGGTTGTTGTAAGACATCTTATTTTGGCTGTGGTGCATTTATTGGTTGAGGACGGTTGGCACCAACCTTCTTCTTGACTCAATCAACTATTGACACTCTCGTATCAACAAGAAATTATGTGTGTCATGACCATATTCTTTGCACATGGAAAAAGGGGATTTGGTCTTTAAGTTGGGTTTATTTCCTTTATTGGGGGGATTGTTGGTCCCCTCATTCTAGTTTTGATTTCCTATGATTTGGTTTTGGTGGGGAGGGGGATTTCCCCCATGCCCTTTTTTATGGTTTTGCTTGTTCTTTCCTTTATTCTTCCCCTACTTTTGGTGATAAAGAGGTTTAGCCACATTTAATTGCTCAAATTATTTAGTATTTTTTATGGGAGATGTTTGGACTAGATTAACACCAACATGAGTCATGGGATGAATACCATGTGGATTAAGGAACACAAAATATGGGTTATAAATGGGAGTGGATATATATGGATTGGGTGCTCAATAAGATGTGGATAGAGGTGCTTGTGGCGCCATTGGGGGTAGTGGTAGTGAAGCAAGTTGCATTGGGATTGAATTGGGTAATGTAGGACTACATAATCCATATGTCGTTTTCTCAAATGGAGGATTCAGAGTTGTTTGAGGGGCCAATGATACTTGAGGTGTCATTAAGTACTACTATGTTATATTTTATAGCGTAAATACATGTGTTAGGGGAACAATTCCTTGATGGGAAAAAACTACACTAAGCATGTTGGTAGTGTGATGTACTAACTGGCACTTGGTTTAGATAATAATTCCAAGGGGAATCCAAAAGGATTGTATACAAATACCCAAACTGAGCATACATCAAATCAAAATGTTGGGCCTTGAGAATGATCCTTTCTTCTATTTTAGGCATAGTGGTTGCCATATCCTTGGTGAACATAGGGAGGAGTGATTTAAGGAACCAATACAACAATAATTCAACTTGGATTTCTATTTTACACAGTTCCCTATGCCTATGTTATTGTGGATATGATATATGATGTGCGTAGAGGTATTTTGTCAAATTTTTTGTTCGAATATCCAAACCTAGATCATGACATATAGGTAATTGGAAATACAAGAGAAATTTGGTGGCCATGGACCCAAAAGTAGAATAATTCCATGATGGTAAATCGATATACCATTTGATTATCATGCTTATAAGGGTTATATAAAACAATTGAAGCTAAATGGTCTCCTACACTTACTGTTGTATGAACATTAGAGGTGAAATGACATGACATGGTTTCTTGGATCAACACCTTATTTTCCTTTGAATTTTGGAGTATTTGAGGGGATCTTGGGGGGCATGCTTGGACAAGTTTCTCTAGGTAAAATGAGGTCATTGATAATCTTGGCTAAATCCAATAGATTTAAACTCTCCATAAATGGAAGTATTGGACCCACCATCTTTATCTATGTACTACCTCTATAGGGAGGTGGAGGGGGTGGTGGTAGAGGGGTGTAGGTGATATGGGAGGATATCCAAGCAAGGTATGACCAATTAAATTTGATGCTATCATGGTTTCCTAATTATTCCTATAGCTTGATGGTCTCTCTCATGGTTACAAAGAGGTAATGTGGGAACTCCTCCTCGAATAGGAGGGAATCCTTGTATCCCACGATACTTCCTAAGGGATATTTGTTCCACAATGGTTGTGTCTTTGTGATATAATGAAAGTAAGGATGGAGGGAATTAAACACACTGGAACATGTGAAAAATTATTATAACCATAATAACATATGCAATATGGTGCAACTGTAAAAGTGAGTGTATATTTTTGTGAATGGTGTAAAGAGTAGGTTCTTTTTAATTACGTTAGATGATATTGGTGTAATAAAAGAAACAATGAATTTTTCCCTAATTGACATGTTGTCCTTCCTCTCAAATAGTCATTGGGCCATCCAATAACTCTCTTGTCGGTTATGAACCCACATAAGATGGATATAAAAGGTAAGAATGAATCAGTTATAATGAGGGGTATTGGGGCTATGTTCTGGAACAATTGGAAACATTTTCAATAACCAACAAAATATGACCCATATGCAAATACAACCCAGAAATGCCACATGGTGATGATCCTAGTTTTTGTCCACTAATATACCTACGTCAAATGTGGATAAGTGTTTCGGCCCTAAATGGTAAATTGACTCATTCAAAAATATGTGGGTGGATCAATGTGATGAACAAAAACAACTCTACCTCAAATTTTATATCCTTGGGAACCATACCTTCTTATCCAGGTTTTGATCACACTTTATTACTATAAGATTTAACAAGTCCCCTAAAAATCAACAACAACTATTGTTTCAGAATGAAGAATATTGGTGGGCATTATTTGGATTCCAAGCCCAATCTATCCTAACCTAACTAAAATATTGTTTTGTGACCTCCTTAATGGTGGATTTTAGTTGGTTGAGATTCGAGAATTACAATGCAATGTTTATTTTATGAGGGTCCACATTTGATTAATGGTGTGACAAAGGAGATATTTCAAACCTTTCAATATTTTTTATTCATCAAGATCACTTGTGAGTGCAAGGTGAATATAATACTTGAATAAAAGGAGTATTTAGGTCCCTTGGTGTGTGCTTCAAGTGGGATATACACATATAATGAAACCAAAGTAAAGAGGAAATTTGCAACTAACTTAAGAGTATAATAAAGCAAATAGATGTGAGCATTGATAGTTTTTACTCTTCCTAATTAACCTCTAAGTGTAAATTTACATTTGCAAAATACAACTATAACAAGGTTTGAAAAATGGATGAAATGTGATAAGGGAGGTAGTTCACAACTTTCAGTTCTTTCTAATTTTCCAAGATCACTTTTGAGTGAAAGGCAAAGAGCTTAATTTGAAGCAAAAGGATACTTTGTGTCCCTTTTTGTGTGAATAAGTGAGCTAATCTAAATTTTCTTTGAAACAATAAATATGCAAGCAACAATTAGAATTAAAATAATGTAAGTTATCCCAATTTCCGAGACTAATAGTTTCTTTTAACAACAAGTAGGTAATGATATAGCCAACTTTCAGTGAGAACTAACAAGTTCCTTGAAAACCTTAAATCCTTTGCCTAATAACATGTGAAAACATGACTTTTTACTCCCTATTTGAGCTATGTGATTTGATTACTAGAGAAGAAAAACAACTTATGAGTTGTTATTAATTATTTAGCATGCATTGAGCAGTCATTAAAACTACATTTCTAGCGAAACTAAGCTAAAAGACTAAAATAATGCACAACTGCACAGGTATTTGACCCATATACGCGTAGTTATGCGGGCATATAGATACACATGTCATGTGAATTTATGACACACATAAATTGAAGGAATTTCTTGTTGTGGCATGACTATTGAAGAGAAGTCACGTGGAATAGTGTTGAATAGATGCCAAGAACTGTACTGTTTAAAAAATTGACAAAAATGAACCTTGAGCCTGCAAATATTGAGTGTTGAGAGGATCAACATGAAGGGTATGAGTCTACAAGACACCCCAAATAAATTACCAAGTAAATGACAACCTATAAATGAGAAAATAAACAAAAATGAGTAGTGGAGTCATCAAATATTGTTGAGGGAGAAATATCACAAGATTGAGGAGTCTTCTTTGTTTTATCCTTGTAGGTTGCAACAAGGAAATTGTGTTGGATGGGTTTTATTGGTCCATACATCAAATAACAAAGAAAAACTCAAATACACAATTAAAATAGAAGATTCACAAGTGCTAAATAAAATAAAACAAGCAGGGAGAGTTTACTTAAACCAAATGATATTTTCCCAATGGTAAAGCTTGTTATAATGGTGTCACCTAGGAGAATGAGGCTCAATGGAATCCATTAAACTCCCTTATGGAGGGTTCTTTTTGTTCTCTCAAGTGCTTAATAACCAACTTAGAACAATGGAGAAAAACTCTTGTTTCTTGAAGAAGAATACAAGGGAGCTTTACATGCCAAATAATGGTAAGAAGTGTGTTGAAAGATGATCTCTGAAACAAATTCTTGCATCATAAATTTTCTCTATATTTATGTCTAATGAATGAATTTCCATGGATTCCTTTTTTAGGGCAAATGGAGGACTTGAAACATCTAGTTTCCAATGTGAATGCTCCAATTCATGAAGTGGTCCTCCAAGTACAAGAAGGGGGTTATTGAATTCCTCCGTGCATGTGAAGAGTCCAATCTAAAATTTGGATCCAAGAGTGTTGTTGTGAGCCTTGAATGCACCAAAAAAGGTTGGAGGTCCCACTTCCAGTACAATTGTGTGAGTTTAGAAGAATAATTCACTTTGATCTATGCATGTTTAGAAACAAAAGTCTTGAGTTGTCTAGAATTGATGACTTTATCATTCTAAGGTTCAATTCTTATTGTGAATTTGATGAGGATGTATTTAATGAGATACATGATGAATGTTGATGATGTTCTTTTGAAATATTAGCCAAAATGTCGCATGTGTGCGATATTTAGGTGATAAAAACATTGGTCGTACTTTTTCATTAATGGAGAAGTATGATCAATTCACCACACTCATTAGGACCTTCAACTCTCTACCTTCTCGTGACCCTTTGTGTATGGTATTACCTTTTGAAAAGGCCATTATTTAAGCCATGTCTAGCTCTGAGAGGTTGTGGGAAGATATGCATCGTTGATCATATTTCCTCCCTGATTTAAATAAGGTGGAAGCTGAGAAAATGAATTTAACCATCTTTAGATATTTTGGTGGGTGGAAAGAATCCATGTTGTTTCCGAAAGTATATGTGGAAGGAGGTTATTGCTTCAAAGAATATCCCCATTGATATATCTAGAACCCTTGGCCTCATAGGAAATGTTATGATCATATTAGATGGTTAATGAAAATGGGTGGAAATCTATACTACAATGCTCAAAGAGTTTTGCGAAGTTTTTTCTTGGATTTGAAAATAAAATCCAAGAATTTATAGTAGAGTTTATCATGAGATGAAAAATTAAGGGAATGTGAAACTTGTTCATTAAAATATATTTTCGTTCAATCCCTAGAAGGTATCTGCAATCAAGGCAAAAGTGGAGAAATTGTTGAAAGTATTTTTCATCTACTCATTTCCACTAATTAAATGGGTCTCTAATCCCATTCATGTTGTTAAGAAATAGTGGGTCATTCGTGTTTGCATAAACTTTTAGGATCTAAATAAGGCTTGTCACGTCCCCACCCTTCTACCAACGAGAGGACGTGACTATAATGCGAACAATCCGGGCAAACTAGCCCCATGAACATAAAATAAAATGCATTGAACTCAAACATACACATGGATGCATAATTATAAAATACAGCGGAAGCCAACTGCATCTTGTTCAAACATTCACAACATTCAACATGTTCATCATTTATCATTAAGCAACAAATACCATTGCAGAAATAAATAGGCAAGAGATAGAAAAGAATACTTATCTTAACAGAAGTGTATCCCGCAACTAGCTACATCGTTGCAACGTTCCACCCAACCATAGGCCAGTGTGCTCGTCAATCACTTAGCAACACTGCCACCCCCGAGCTGGGCATGATTCCACAAGGAATAAGGGAAACACTAGCAGGCTCACACTTAGCTAAGGATACACAAAACTCAACCAAGCCAACACAGTTGGGTTTATCAGGCTAACAGGGAGCTGGAAAGGTTGGATGCTAAGCTAGTGATCTCAATCTTAGATCTATGGACGCCTGCACCAAAACTATCATGACTTCTAAAACATACACACACACCCAAAACGAGGAAGCATCCCCTTCTCTGCTACATAGTCCCTTGGGCTATGCCTTCCCTTCCCGTGCTATTCAGGGGGTGTAAAGTAGAAAGCTATCCCTCTAGCTTTGTCTGTGAGGCTCCTTGACACACTAGGTTTATCAAGTAGGCTCAGACCCCATTTCCAATCCCAAACAGTCCAAAGACCAACAACCACTGAATACACAACAATTCACATCTCTAGAATTTGAAGGGTAACACACCATAGAGGCCAAATCGGACATGGAAATTGATTAAAACGACTCAGACTGAGCAACACGAATTCCAGAGTCATTTATGGCCCTAACGTGGCCAAAACGACTCACAAGACCCAAAATTCATGGAGAAATCAATAACGATTTTTCCCAACCTGCGTAGAATAATGAGAACAGCCCCAACATGAAGGAAAAATCACCACACAGACCCAAATCATGAAAGGGAAAATGCAGAACGCTAATATATGCCTGAGGTCGAGCTTCTCATGCGTGAGGAAGACAAAAACAACTGTGTGAGAGTGGAAAATGCACCAGCAGCTCAAAAAATGTGAGGAAAACCAACTCAATCCTTGGCATTACAAAAATGACCTCCCATCCATGGGAAAATGAAGCCAACAACAAAAAACGTGGAATGAAAACACACACAAGAAGTTCTGGATGCCTGAGAGAGCTCACGTGAAGGAAAAAATGGTGAGTAAAACATACCAACATGAAAGCATGGTATAATGGCCTACGTTTTTGGGTTTTTGATTGCCCAAGGAGTCGAAACATGTTTCCCAAAAACTGATGGCTTCTCCAATTCGAATTTGGGCTGTCATACCTTGCCCATCCCATGCAATAACCAACCCAACCAATTGTTGGTAGTAATAAATGATTGGGTGAATGAGACAAGAAAGGTAGTTGACAGTTTGATGGGTTCTCCCTCTAACATTTGGATTTTCCCCATTGGCCCAAAGGTTTGAACATTGCCCCCCCCCCCCCCCCTATCCTTAGGAAATCATGCCCCTTATCATGATTTTTGCATTGACATAGTTGGTTGTGGGTTTTTAATTAATTGCATCTTTACATGATGATTTAAAATCGCAACGTGCCTGGCTAGCACAAAATACCATCGGCACCGATTTAATCGCTGGAACATGAAACAATAATCCATGGTGGGGATTTTTCCTGTAGCTCCACACCATGATTAATTACAATATGTAAATCATATACATTCAATGCAAACGGGGTCAAAACCGAGGTGATACATTCCCCTCCCCCTTCAATAGCACTATCCTCAGTGCTTTACAAAATTGAACAAAAATGCTACACTGGCATCGCCTCAGTGCTCCGCGGAATTGAACAAAAATGGATGTGCCAATCGCATGGCATCCTCCAGCTCCCATGTAGCCTCTTCAGGGCCGTAGTGCTCCCATTGCACCTTTACTTATCCTATGGCTCGGTTCCGGAGCATTGTGACTGTAGAGGATGCGCATTGGCTCAATTTGGAACTCTCCCTCAGTTTCTACCTGAATCACATCCCAATTTATCACATGGTTAGGATCATGTACATATTTCTTAAGAAAAGAAACATGAAAAACATTATGAGCTCTAGTGCTAGTAGGCAATGCAAGTCTATATGCAACTGGCCCTATTCTTTTAAGAACTTCAATTGGCCCATAGTATCTAGGTGACAGCTTGGCACAACTTCCAAGCTTCAAGGAACTCTTCTTTGCCCTCACTCTGAGGTAAACATGTTCCGTAACACTGAACTCTCTGTTCACCCTATGCTTATTTGCATAGCTTTTCTGTTTGTTTTGAGATACGTTCATATTCTTCCTGATCTTTACAACTTCTTGCTCCATTTCCTTGAGCAATTCTGGCCCAAGCACAACCATGTTCACTGGATTACCCAAGTCACTGGTGTCCTACACCTTCTGCCAAAGCTTCATATGGACTCATCCCCAAGGATGCTTGCTTTCCATTATTATAAGAAAAATCTACCAAGTGTAAGTAATATTCCCACTTGGTTGGTTTGTTCATCACATACATGCGAAGCATGTCTTCAAGCACTTGATTCACCCTCTCTGTCTGCCCATCAGTCTAAGGATGGTACGCAGTGCTGAAATTCAACTTTGTACCCAAATCTGCAAAACAAACCTTTCCAAAAATTGGAAGTGAGCTTGACATCTTGGTCAGAGACTACTGCCTTAGGTAATCCATGCAATTTGAAAATCCCCTTCATGATGATCTTTGAAATGTCATCAGTCTTATGCGTAGAATTAATCGGTATGAAATGTGTTGCCTTTTTCAACTTGTCTACCACAACCATGATGGAATCATGTTGTCTCCAAGTCATTGGAAATCCTGTAATAAAATCCATGGAAATAACTTCCCATTTCCATTCTAGAACTGGAAAAGGATGCAATAAACCTGTTGGGTGTTGATGTTCAACCTTTACCTGCTGACATCTCATGCACCTTGAAATATATTCAGCCATGTCCTTTTTCATTCTTGGCCAAAATACTGCTTTCTAGTTGTACCAATTGTCTTCTGATATCCTGGGTGACCAGAATATGGAGCTTGGTGGATCTCGTCCATAACCATTCTCCTCAAATATACTACATTTGAAATATAGACTCTGCTCTTATAAGTAAGAAGTCCATGTTCTTCCAATTTATATCCCTCATAACTCTTCTCAAGAATTTGCTATTGCAAATTTTCTTTTACCTGCTCATACAAATCATCTCAAGCAGTATGATTAATAATTTGTTGCCTCATAAGTACTTCTCCAGGTACTTGACCGCATGCATTAGTACACGCCAGAAAATATTTTTTCGAATCTGCAATCTTCAAGACTGGTGCACTTGTGAGAAGATTCTTCAACTGCTGGAAGCTTTCTTCACACCTCGGTGTCCATTCAAACTTTTCTTCCCTTCTTTTTCAAAGAAGTGACTAGATGTGCAAACTTGGAGAATCATTCAATGAATCTCCTGTCGTATCCTGCAAGTCCCATAAAAGATCTTACATCTATCACATTTCTTGGAGTAGGCCTATTCATAATGGCCTCAATCTTCGTAGGGTCTACAGATATGCCCTCATCTGAGATAATGTGACCAAAATAATGAATCCCATCTCTGTAAAAGTCACACTTGCTCAACTTTGTATACAACTGATGCTCCATGAGCAATTGTAATGTCAATCTCAGATGTTCCTCATGCTCTTCCTCATTCTTAGAATAAATAAGAATGTCATCAAGGAAAACAAGAACAAACTTATCCAAATTCCTGCTGAAGACACTATTCATAAGGCACATAAATGTAGCTGGTGCATTTGTGAGGCCAAATGGTACCACTACAAACTCATAATGTCCATACCTTGTCCTAAAGGCTGTCTTATGAATTTCTTCATCTTGATTCTCACCTGGTGGTAACCAGACCTCAAGTCAATCTTGGAAAATACCTTTGCTCCTTTCATTTGAGTAAAGAGGTCATCAATCCTAGGCAAATGATATTTGTTCTTCATCGTAAACTTGTTCAACTGTCAGTAATCAATACACAACCTGAGTGTACCATCTTTCTTCTTCACAAATAGAACTGGTGCTCCCCAAGGAGACACACTTGGCCTGATATACTTCTTCTCCATCAACTCTTGTAGTTGCATCTTTAACTCTAGCATTTCTAGTGTACTCATCCTGTAGGGTGTCTTGGACAGTGATGCTTCTCCTGGCACAAGTTCAATGGTGAAATCAATGTCCCTTTTCGGAGGAAGCCCTGGAATCTCATCAAGAAACACATCCCTGAATTTCCGCAACACATGAAAATCCTCCAACCTAGGAGATTCATTCTCTCTTTCCTCCAAACTATGGGCTGCATATAACTGGCAACCTTTCCTACAGAATTTCTTCAATAGCATAGCTGAAATTTGCCTCACAAAAATCACCTTTGGAATGTCTTTCACAATCCTTGAGTTGCCTTCTTCATCCAAGCACTCAAAAGCCTTATTATAACAATCAAGCTTTACCTTGTGAGATTCTAACCAATCCATTCCAATGAGAATATCATAGGAACCAAGCAGTAGAACATTCATATCTACACAAGTGACAAATCCATTCATAACCAATGGGAATTTCTCAACCACTTCACTGACCTTTCTCATAGTTCCATTAGATAGCTGAACTAACCAAGATTTGCTATGCTTTACTTTCTCAAAAGCACAAATCTCCACTACTCTAGGAGTAATGTAACTATGAGTAGAACCAGGGTCAATCAAAATAGAAACAAATTGCTCAACAATGTTACCTGCAACTTCAACCACAGTTGATTGGTGATCTGCCTGGTGATCCTCCAGTGCTGCATAGATCCTAGGGATGGCTCTTGCTACTTGACCCACTGTTTCTGCCTCTTGAATGTTGTAAGCTGACCTTGCATTCTCATTCTCAAGTGGAAAATTCCTTTGCATGTGGGGTCCTCCACATTTCCAACATTAGAGTGGTCCTCTATTTTGTTGTGGTTCTCCGGGATTTTCTCCCACCACTCTAGCTGGATGCTTCTCAACTCGGAACGACTACTTCTACTGATTCCTGAAGTTAGAAGGTTTAAAACCTTTCTTCCTTTGGTTAGACTTCTTGTTCTTCTTGTCCTTCCATGTCTTATGATAATCAGGTTTTCCTTTTCTTTTCTCACAGCAATATTCAATTCTCAAAACTCAAGAGTTCTAGGTTCATAAAACTCAATTCTGTCTTTGTAAGACCAAGGCAATCCAATTAGGAAACGTTGGATCTTCACTTTTTCATCTTTGATGTACTTGACATACCTCAAAAGTTCCAAGAACTTATTTGCATATTCTTCCATGGTCTGCTATCACAATCTTAGCTCAATGAACTCTTTAATCTTATCATCATAATACCTATCGGAAAGGTACTTCTGCTTGAAGTAATTCTGGAACTGCTTCCATACAATCTTTCTTTCATTGATCTTCTTTACCTGCCTGACATGCTCCCACCATATGGATGCTCTTCCAGTCAAATTGAATATGGCTACTCTAGCCTTCATATTTCCAGAATAGTCTTGGACTTGGAAATATTTCCTCATTCCAAGAATCCAAGCTTCAGCTTCTTTTCCATTCTTTATCTCACAATTAAAGGTAGGAGGCCTTGCCTTCTTAAAATCATCACGTGAATGGTTTTTGTAATGCTTCTTCCTCTCATTCTTGTGAGAAGAAGAACTTGAATTGCTAGTGGGTCCTTCCGAGTCACATGATCCACTAGGAGATCTCTTCCTCCTTCTGGTACCGCTCTTACTACCTTCCGGTCTTACTGTCTGGTCCCCAGAGTTCATCCGCTTCTGGATGTCCGTCAAGCTTTGCAGCATGGATGCATTCAGCTAATTTTGCTCCTCCTGAGCCTTAACTAACCTTTCATTGTCTTCCCTGTAGCTTTGCATCTCCACCCTAAGGCTTCTCATGGTGGCTGCAAAATCTGGGGGAGTATCTTGAAACCTCCTCCCATTTGACTCTATCTCGGAATTTCCTACACGGATGTTTTCTCCCATAACATCTTCCTCGTGCTCATAGGGATCTTGTGCATCATTCATGCTGAAGATTCTCATGGCTGAACCAAAACCCAACTTTACTGATTTGCACTATGTGGAATGCTGCCCTTTTGAAGGTGACTATAATTATGCAAAATGTGTTAATAAACATGATCGTTAGCTGCAAAAAATTCTCATCGATCATACATTACTTACCTGTATTGGAAACATCATATATTGGCAACTTTGTCAAATCATAGAATTTTCTTTTCACAAAGAATGACGGTCTCAGGTGTTGGAAATATGGCAGTGCAGGTTGTCATTGATGGCAACTAGATAAGACAGAGCAGCAAGCAGAGTGATGACAGAGCTACAAATAAATGGTAGTGAAGGTTGACATTGATAGCAACCAGATGAAACAGAGCAGATGAGAGACAAAGAAGATGGCATTGTTTATGATGAAGTGAATGTAGAAACATTGGGAATAATTGATTTATACTCCACCATTACTAGGGACAGATTCGAAGAAACTTAATGTGGATTTGTTTAGAAATGTATGGAGCCTGTTGAGAAATGTTTAAGGGATGCCAAGATGAATACGAGTATTGTTCATAATGTGGTGCTTGTGGGAGGATCTATGCGAATCCCCATAGTGTAGCAATTGTTGCAGGACTTCATTTATAAAAAAATAAAAAATAAAAAAAGAAGCTCTGTAAGAGTACAAACCCTGATGAAGTTGTTTCTTATGGTGCTACATTGCAAACTGCAATTCTTAGTGGAAAAGGAAATGAGAAGATGTAAAAGAAAGAACTAAGGATAATAATCATTTGTTAAAATTCGAGTTGTCTGGCATTCCTCCTGCCCCAAGGGGTGTGACCCAGATCACATTTTGCTTTTACATTAATGCCAATGATATCCTCAATGTCCCCGTAGAGGATAAAACAACTGGGCAGAAAAACAAGATCACTTAATATACATGTTTGATGCACCTGCAGTTGTTATTTCCAATGAAAGTTTTTAGAAAAGCATTGGAAGAATTTGCAAAAGAAATACTCAAGCCAATATGCCGAGAAGACCACATGAGCAAGGAGGCATTCAAAAAAATTGTTAAAAAGGTTGTTTTTAAGGTTGCAGGGACATTACAAAGTCACCAAGTACCAAACACTCAAGAGAGAATTGAACAGTATCTGGAGTCATCCCGTGTTAAGCTAACAAATCTTGTTGAGAAGAACTTCGACACAACAAAATTTGATGACCAACCCATTGAATTACGTGAAAAAGTGTTTTGTGAGAAATGATAACTTAGTCGTGATCACTGCAGATATCATTTTCATCTTCAAAGTCATCAGAAGTCAGACCTCGTTTATGTAGGTCGTCTTACTTCGACCATTGGTGATTTATACAATACCTGAGTTTCAATCAGATCATTGGTTTGATATTGGTATTGGTTCGATGGTACGCACTAAACAATGTTACCAAAACCTGAAGTTTATAGAACTCCAAGGAATATAGCATACGACCGATATGGAGTATGGCGCTGAAGAACCCTTTTCATAGAGACCAAGAAAGAGAGAAGGGAGAATACAGAGAGAGAAAAGTTAGAAGAGGTCAAACCATAGTTACAAAAGCCTGAGAAGCAGACATAGACTATGCAGCAGACATAAAATTTAATTGAATGAGTGGTGCACATGATCTACGGCTGAGGATGAACATTCCAGCAGCAATGTGAATCCATTAGATATCGCAGTCAGAAGTGGAGGAGTGTTAAAAATACCCCGGGAGTGCGATGGGTGGCTACGTGTCATGTTTCTATTGCATTGCATTCGAAGAGTTCGTACATAAAACACTTTTTTCCCGAGTGCAATATCTCATCGGTTGTGTACTATGGACATATTGTGTTGAAAAGCACTATGGTTAACAACTTTTCACACATTGTGATAGCACCTTAAGCAATAAAGTGGGAGTGGTATAAGCCTAGAGGAGACGAATGCTTGAAGACTTAGTACAAAGGCTAAAGCGCTAGTGTTAATAACATGAATAAAGCGGTTTTAATGTTATAATCGAAAAGTGTTAGCAGAGTTTAACAATTAGAGAAAAAGCTAAATATAGTTATAACTAAAAACTTAGTTTAACTTTATTTTTCTTGTGAAAATACACATCATTCATGAAGGAGTACATGAGAAGACATATCATTCCATGAAGAGGTGTAGAAAGAAAGTGTATAAATATGAAGACATCATTTGAATAAATTGTATCTCGGTGGATAAAATGTAATATTTTGGTGGATATTCTATCTTTGACATGAACCTTGTGTTCATTCAAACAGATTGGTGTCTATAATCAGGTTGGAGCCTGAATGAGGATTGGATTCCTCTCTACATGCTGGGTCATGTATACAAGCTAGGTCTTGTAAGAGACCTGGGTCTCTCAATCTAGCTGGGTCTAGAGAGTTCATGTTATGCGATGTAAAATTTATTTAATAAAAATATATTTGATATATTCATATGTGTTTGTTATTTTGTATATATATAATTGGTAAATGTTATGACTCATTAAATGTCATTTGTGTTTTGGCAAGATATTTTCAAGTTTTTAACAGACACTGATTCACCCCCCCCTCTCAGTGTCTGAGACCTGTTCTACAATTGGTATCAGAGCCTGTTGTCTTTGAACAACTCACTGCTGGAAGACTGATTCAAAAGGGAAACAGGTCCATTTTTAGAGCCAAGCACTTAATCTAAAGATAGATGCCAATTGGAGGGATACCATGAAGTTTCAGTTGAAGTCCAAAGGAGCACATGTGTGGGATCCCTTACAGTGGACACAAATCTATCCGCGAGTCCCTCCACCCTTAAAATTGTTCTGCGGGAGTTGTCTTCCACGCAATTAGTTAAAGTTATCTCCAATTAAAATCCATGGTAGACACAGAAAGCAAGATTGACCAGTTTATTGAAATCACAGGACTCATGCAGGCTTAGGCGGAGCGCCTTTTGGAGTCAACGAATTGGGTATTTGAAGAGGCAGTACAACTTTTCTTCAGTGAGGATAGTGTTAGGGAAAATTTTCCATCGGAAAATCACTGGAGTTATGCTGAGTATGACTACCAATCTGGTTACATGGACAACGATGATGATGTTGGTGTAGGTCATGAAACATCGCCTCCCATAAGCCCTGGCCAATCGGGTACTGATGAACGAGATGATGATGAACGAGTCAATTATGAAGAAACAAGTTCTGTTCATGATGAACATTAGCTATTCAATTATGATGAGCTAGTCAATTATGAAAAAACGGGCACTGTTCGAGATGAACATGATTATGATGAACTAGTCCATTATGAAGAATCACCTCTAGCACTAAGGCAATCCCCTGAAGTCAGAGTTCGTCGATTTGTCGATAGCTTTCATGCGGCTAAGGGTCATGGCCAAATCGAAGAAAAGTGGTTATTGGCAAATGTTCAGCCAAATCGATCGACATCTTGCGAGTTTAAGAGGAACGTTTGGAGAAATGCTGAAATTCAAAAATATACAAAAAAAAAAAAACATTTTATTTTGTGGCTGACTTATGATTATTATAAGGATGGAATGAAAATAATATCTTGGTACAAAATCAACAAGACGCCTGTTGTTCTTAGATCATTACACAGGCCCAAAAAATGAAGGAGATTCTGAATCTTTACACGGAGAAGGGACCCATGGATGAATACAGAAAACATTTAGATAAGAAATCAGTATGTAATTTTGGATAGGTTAGCAACTAGTGTCATTAAAAAGCAGAGCTCTGTATAAAGCAGCCAAGGCGTCAATTGACACATAATTTCGAGCGCTGTAGATGTTACCTGTTTACATTTAATATATTTGATATATCTTCCTCAGGTTCCATTCCGAACTTCAAGCATTTTGGCGCAGATTAACAGCAAAACCAACTGGTCTGAAACACGGCAATTCTCTTCAAAGCCCCCAGGACACCATCATTCGGCCATGGAAGGCGCTCGTGTGCTTAGGCAAAAATGTGCCGCTGCTGAAAAGTCTACACAACCCCAGAAAAGGTCCAAACTTGTTTCTTCAGACATGGAAGAAGGCACTATACGAGGTCAGGTTCAAACTAAGTCTGAGCTTGAAGGTGGGAGGGATGTTTCTTTCAAACAACCACACCCTCCTAGCATTGATATGGGGAAGGAGACTAGAAATCCTAATGTCGAGGCTACAGTAGGAAAGGTCAAAGAGGCTGGAGTTAAAAGGAGGGCCCAGGCCTTCTCAGGAGGACATGATATTGACGGCAATCCCAGTTTAATTGATGTCATTAAGTATCATGGAAAACTTGTACCACAGTCTGCCAAAAAAAAAATGGGTAGAGAGATATGAATCAGATACAAAAGTTGCTTTGACAGAGTTACTAACAGTGCTATTTGAGGCATGTGGAGTCAAATACCAAGCAGATGAAGGTCCTTTGGACGAAATTGATGTGGATGATGTGGTGGTCGCCTTAGTAAACCAGGCCAAGGATGGTAATATAGAAGAATACCTTGGATCCAAGCAAAAGGATTTGAAGAATTTCAAAGATAATTTTTTTTTTTTGGACAGTCTTGTCCTTGAGTGCCAGGATGGACCTTTGTTTGATAAGTATTCATGGAAAAATGCATAGATTATGTCATTTCTCTTTCATATACCCCTCCAAGAGTTTTTCAATAGGTTACAACATTGGTTCTCCAGCTTGTGACATCACTTGTTACTGTTGCGAAAACCCTTGGTGGAAAGCGTGAGACTACACAACGTCAATTGAATGCTGAGAAAAAGAAAAGGAAAGATGGCCCTCGTTTGGAGTCATTGAATAAGACGTTGTCTGTGATGCATGAAAAGATAACTATGGCAGAGGAAATGATGCGGAAAATATTTACATGGCTTTTTATGCGTCGTTATCGAGAGGTAGATCCAGATATTCGGATTGCCTGTATCAGAGCTATTGGTTCATGGATTCTGTCTTATCCATCCCTATTCTTACAAGATCTATACTTGAAATACCTTGGATGGACTTTGAATGATAAGAACGCTGCTGTCCGGAAGATTTCCATATTGGCACTGCAAAATCTGTATGAGATGGATGATAATGTGCCATCACTTAACCTCTTCACAGAACGATTTTGCAACCGTATGATTGAGCTAGCAGATGATTTTGATATGTCCATGGCTATTAGTGCCGTTGGACTCTTGAAGCAGTTATTAAGGCATCAGCTTCTTGCAGATGATGAGCTTGGTCCACTGTATGACATATTGATTGATGAATCACCACTTATTCGCCGTGCTGTTGGAGAATTAGTATATGATCACTTAATAGCTCAGAAATTTAGCAGCTCACAGCCTATCCCGAAAGGAATGGAAAATGAATCTGAAGTTCATATAGGCAGGTTGCTGCAAATATTGAAGGAATTTTCCACAGACCCAATTCTCGGTGACTGTGATTGATGTTGTCTGGGAAAATATGAAGGCAATTAAAGATTGGAAACGTATCATTTCAATGCTTTTAGATGATAATCCAAGGATTGAACTTACAGAGAAAGATGCCACAAATCTTGTTCGTGTTTTATGTGCCTCTATGAAGAAGGAAGTAGGAGAGAAGATTGTTCCTACTGCTGATAACCATAAGCCTTCACTCAGCAAAGCTCAGAAGGAGGTACTAGCATATTTTTAAAAATCAGAATCGGACTCGGAATCGGTCGAGGGTCAACTCCGAATCGGAATCAGAATCGGTAATGAATCGGTCCATTTGAATTTAATGAATCGGTTTACTAAAAAATACATAAAATATTTAAATTTTAAAGAAAAACATCATTTTCAAGATTTTAATCCATGATTTCAAAGCTTTAGAGACAAAATATTCGAAGTCTACTCATGTATATACCATATAAGTGTTAATATCTCAAAATGGCACAAAGTGTACTGTGCAATACATATCTAGCAAACTGGAAATGGAACAAAATACATAATCCATGAGGCCTATAGGCCCTAGGGTATATGGCTTGTAGAGTCCAAAAAATAACATGCTACATAGTTAGCTACATAATAGTGACTACTGCATAGTCCACTGTTCAAGTTCCATAGTTTGTTCAAAGTTCAAACTTCATGGTTTAATGTTTTGACTTTTGAGTTCACCAACTGCTAACTCTCCACGGTTATAGGCTTCCATGATTCCAACAAGTTAACAACACATGGAATTGAAGGTTGGGGGGTCAGGGGTAGTCACTAAAGAGGTCATAGGTTGGGTTAGGTAATTTTGGTTAGGAAAAAAAAATTAAAAACATTAAAAAAACCTTGATTTTTGAGTGCACATATCTTCACAAAAATCGGCCGATTTTTGTCATGAATCGGCCGAGCAAACCGGTTCAGTACCGAACCAGCCGATTCGGTGTCATAACCGGTTGGTTCGGTATCAAATCGGTCACCGATCCGATTTGCTCACCGGTTTGACTCGGTTAGCCCTTAAATTGGTGAATCGACCGATTTTGAAACCGATTCGGCCGATTTTTAAAACTATGGGTACTAGACAATAATAAACGAGAATGACAGCGAGTATGATGAAGCATTATCCACTGATGTTGAGGAAATATTTAGCAGACAAGGTGAAGATATCACTAATAGTGGAAATTATCATGCATATGAAGCTTGAGCCTTATTCAGTCAAACGTCAAGAACAAAATTTCATGACTGTGCTTCAGCTTATAAAAGAAGCATTCTTCAAACATGGAGACGCAAATACTTTAAAATAATGTGTTGAGGAAATCACATTCTGCGCCACTGAAAGCCAGGCAGACTTGCAAGATTCTGCCCAAAATAATTCTAGTTTGGAAGATAAAATTGGACCAGAACAGTTGCAAGTGAGCACACCTGTGTCACCAGTGAAATTCTTTGATGTTTCAAAGGAATTTGGAAGTTGGATTGGAACACCTTTTTTTAAAATTGTACAAGACCTATAGCAGGGGTTTGTAGGGATTTTTATCAAGGTTTCCTCTCAGATTTGATTCCCTTAGTGGGTACATCCCTACTTTTGTATCATTGCTAAGTTAACTTGGTGGTCAGGGAGGAGCAAGATTACTGTTGCCCACAGGTGTCAATGATACTTTTGAAAAGAAAACTAAAAAGAGTTCCTCTGAAAAGACAAAGTGTTGGAGATGCAAGGGTGTTGGGCATACAACAAAGTTTTTTTTCACTCCATAAGGTGTTTCAAGGATTTGGTCACAAAGCAGAAAATTGCATGAATCCAAATAAACAATACAATTAAAAGGAGGATGCTCCAAGGAGTCAAAGAAGGGATTTGAAAAGAGACGACATTCAAACTCTAGAAAGCAATACGCCTCATGAAATGTCTTTAAAGATGGAATCTGAGAAAATCCATAAGAATTTAGGAAATACAATAGTCCAAATGAAGAAAGGTTTTTTTTCTTTGTTAAAAGAAGTTCTTATTAGATGTCACTCTAAACAAAACTGTCAAAATTTAGTTTCCTATGATCAAAGATTAAAAAATGGACTTAAATATCTAAAGATGACTTAGATCATAAATCAGTAATCAAATTTTTGAACACGTTTAAGAAAGAGCACTGAGTTAGGGGGAGCTGATCACATTTCTCTTCACTCATGTGAAAAGAGATAGATGACAAAATAAATTGGTGAGTAATTTGATGGCAGAGTGAGAACTACAGGATTGTTGCTGTCAAGAAATGTAAAGGCATATGATGATCAGTGAAGTATCGAGCAATTATTGAGTAAATATAAATCTAATCTCCCAAGAAAATAATGCATCAATTGGTATCAATTGAAGTATATGACAAAATTGGCAGGGGGAGTCAATCAACCCTTTGCCCTTGATGTCAAAGGGGGAGAAATGGAAATAGTGTTGCCATCAATGCCAAAGGGGGAGATTGTTGGCAATATGGCAGTGCAGGTTGTCATTGATGGCAACTAGATAAGACAGAGCAGCAAGCAGAGTGATGGCAAAGCTACAAATAAATGGCAGTGAAGGTTGACATTGATAGCAACCAGATGAAATAGAGCAGATGCGAGACAAAGAATATGGCATTGTTTATGATGAAGTGAATGTAGAAACAATGGGAATAATTGATTTATACTCCACCATTACTAGGGCTAGATTCGAAAAAACTTAATGTGGATTTGTTTAGAAATGTATGGAGCCTGTTGAGAAATGTTTAAGGGATGCCAAGATGAATAAGAGTATTGTTCATAATGTGGTGCTTGTGGGAGGATCTATGCGAATCCCCATAGTGTAGCAATTGTTGCAGGACTTCATTTATAGAAGAAAAAAAAAAGCTCTGTAAGAGTACAAACCCTGACGAAGTTGTTTCTTATGGTGCTACAGTGCAAATTGCAATTCTTAGTGGAAAAGGAAATGAGAAGGTGTAAAAGAAAGAACTAAGGACAATAATCATTTGTTAAAATTTGAGTTTTCTGGCATTCCTCCTACCCCAAGGGGTGTGCCCCAGATCACAGTTTGCTTTGACATTAATGCCAACGATATCCTTAATGTCCCTGTCGAGGATAAAACAACTGGGCAAAAAAACAAGATCACTTAATATACATGTTTGATGCACCTGCAGTTGCTATTTCCAATGAACGTTTTGAGAAAAGCATTGGCAGAATTTGCAAAAGAAATACTTAAGCTAATATGCCGAGAAGACCACATGAGCAAGGAGGCATTCAAAAAAATTGTTAAAAGGGTTGTTTTTAAGGTTGCAGGGACATTACAAAGTCATCAAGTACCAAACACTCAAGAGAGAATTGAACAGTATCTGGAGTCATCCCGTGTTAATCTAACAAATCTTGTTGAGAAGAACTTCGACACACAACAAAATTTGATGACCATCCCATTGACTTATGTGAAAAAGTGTTTTGTGAGAAATGCTAACTCAGTTGTGATTGCTGTAGATATCATTTTCATCTTCAAAGTGATCAGAAGTCAGACTTCGTTTATGCAGGTCATCTTACTTCGATCATTGGCGATTTATACAGTACCTGAGTTTCAATAAGATCATTGGTTTGATATTGGTATTGGTTCGATGGTACACACTACACATTGTTACCAAAACCTCAAGTTTATAGAACTCCAAGGAATATAGCATATGACCGATATGGAGTATGGCACTGAAGAACCCTTTTCATAGAGACCAAGAAAGAGAGAAGGCAGAATACGGAGAGAGAAAAGTTAGAAGAGGTCAAACCATAGTTACAGAAGCTTGAGAAGCATACATACACTCAGCAGCAGACATAAACTTTAATTGAATGAGTGGTGCACATGATTTACGGCTGAGGATGAACAGTCCAGCAACGATGCGAATCCATTAGATATCGCAGTTAGAACTGGAGGAGTGTTAAAAATACCTCGGGAATGCGATGGGTGGCTATGTGTCATGTTTCTATTGCATCGTATTCGGAGTGTTCGTACATAAAATGCTTTTTTTCCGGAGTGCAATATCTGATCGGTTATGTACTATGGACATATTGTGTTGAAAAGCGCTATGGTTATCAACTTTTCACACATTATGATAGCACCTTAAGCAATAAAGTGGAAGTGGTATAAGTCTAGAGGAGACGAATGCTTGAAGATTTACTACAAAGGCTAAAGCGCTAGTGTTAATAACATGAATAAATTGGTTTTAATGTTATAATCGAAAAGCGTCAGTATAGTTTAACAATTAGAGAAAAAGCTAAATATAGTTATAACTAAAAACTTAGTTTAACTTTATTTTGCTTATGAAAAGACACATCATTCATGAAGTAGTACATGAGAAGACATATCATTCCATGAAGAGGTGTAGAAAGAAAGTGTATAAATATGAAGACATCATTTGAATAAATTGTATCTCGGTGGATAAAATGTAATATTTTGGTGGATATTCTACCTTTGACATGAACCTTGTGTTCATTCAAACATACTAGTGTCTGTAATCAGGTTGGAGCCTGAACAAGGATTGGATTCCTCTCTACATGTTGGGTCATGTATACAAGCTGGGTCTTGTAAGAGAGCTGGGTCTCTCAATCTAGCTGGGTCTAGATGGTTCATGTTATGTGATGTAAAATTTATTTAATAAAAATATATTTGATATATTCATATGTGTTTGTTATTTCGTATATATATAATTGGTAAATGTTATGACTCATTAAATGTCATTTGTGTTTTGGCAAGATATTTTCAAGTTTTTAACAGACATTGATTCACCCCCCCCCTCTCAATGTTTGAGACCTGTTCTACATCAGGGGGATGACAGGGGTCAAGGGGGCTTGCCCCTTTGTGGCAGCGTCCTCGTTTAATTTTTAATTTTTTGTAAATACATCGATTTCGCGTAGTCTGGTGCTTAAACAGGCCGCCATTTTTCACCCTTCAGGCCCCTAAAATTCCACTGAAAAACCCTACTAAATTTCTCTGATTCAACAAAGTTTAGAAAATTTTCATCCGCTGCATCATAAATTTTTTTGACTTTCACCCACTACAGTGGCTCGATCCTCATTTTTCATCCGCCATAGCGGCTCCATCTTCATTTCTCACCCACCATTGTAGTGGCTCCGTCTTCCTTTCTCACCCGCTATTGTACCGCCTCCTTCTTTACTTCTCACCCGCCGCCGTAGAGACTCGATCTTCCTTTCTCTTCCGTCGCCATAGTAGCTCGAATTTCACCTTTTGTCCACCGTAGCGGCTCATTCTTCTTTTTATAGCCGCCGCTTTGTCGACTCCGTTTCCATATTTCCTCCGCTGTTGTCAGCTCAAACTTCATTTTCTGCCAGCTGTCGTTGCGGCTCAAACTCTAATTTTCGTCCGTCGTAGCGGCTCGATCATTAACTTTCGTTTGTCTTGTATCGGCTCAATTCTTTGCTTTCACCCGATGTCATTGCGGCTCGAAGTTTGGTTTCCAACTGCTTCGTCGGCTTGGTCTTTGTCTTTCGATTGCCGACTACACACTTAGAAAATTTTCTGAAATTTTTCTTCTACGTCCCAAACTCCAACTTCCTTCTGCCACACATCAGCTCTGAGTCAAACTTACACCCGCCGCGCAATGGCTCGAATTTCATCTCCTGTCCGCCGTCGCTGCGGCTTGGAATTCAACTTTCTACTGCCGCCCAACACTTAGAAGATTTTGAGAAAATTTCTTCCACGGTGAAATTTTCCTCTTTTTCCCACCAACGTTACGACCATCTCCTTGGGACCCAGCCAATGCTGCGGCTCCCCCATTGATTATCTGCCGCCGTCGGCTCACATTTCGGGCATCGCAGCTGCTATAGCGGCTCGGACTCAAACTTACACCTGCCGAAGTCTCCAACACACTAGAAGGTTCTTGGATTGTCATCTGCCGTGTCAGAAGAAAGAAGGGAACAACGCCGTTATTGTGGCTCCCTTCGGACATTATAGCCTCTACATCGACTCTCTTCTGGTGAAGGCGTCCGACGTATCGGATAGACTTAGCCAAAGTGATCTGACATACCATACTTAGAAAATTTTCAATTTTTCTATGTTGGTCTAAGTTCAATCAGAGGTTACCCCTCCTCTGTTAGTTGAATTTCTTGGCCCATAAAGACCCAATGCTGCAACATAATGCTCTGATACCAATATGTCATGTCCCCACCCTTCTATCGGCGAGAGGACGCGACTATAATGATAACAATCCGAGCAAACTAGCCCCATGAATGTAAAATAAAATGCATTGAACTCAAACATACACACAAATGCATAATTATAAAATACAATGGAAGCCAACTACATCTTGTTCAAACATTCACAACATTCAACATGTACATCATTTGTCATTAAGCAACAAAAGCCATTGTAGATATAAATAGGCAAGAGATAGATAAGAATACTTATCTTAACAGAAACGCGTCTCGCAACCAGCTACGTCGCTGCAACATTCCACCCAACCATAGGCCAATGTGCTCGTCAATCGCTTAGCAACACTGCCACCCCCGAGCTGGGCATGATTCCACAAGGAATAAGGGAAACACTAACAGGATCACACATAGCTAAGGATACACAAAACTCAGCCAAGCCAACACAGTTGGGTTTATCAAGCTAACATGGAGCTGGAAAGGTTGGCTACTAAGCTAGTGAGCTCAATCCTAGAGCTATGGACACCTGCACCAGAACTATCCTGACTTCTAAAACATCCACACACACCCAACACAAGCAAGCACCCCCTTCTCTGCTACACAGTCCCTCGTGATATGCCTTCCCTTCCCGTGCTATTCAGCAGGTGTAAAGAAGAAATCTAGCCCTCTAGCTCTGTCTGTGAGGCTCTTGGACACACTAGGTTTATCAAGCAGGCTCAGACCCCATTTCCAATCCCAAGCAGTCCAAAGACCACAACCACCGAATACACAGCAATTCACAGCTCTGGAATTTGAAGGGGAACACACCACAGAGGCCAAATCGAGTATGGAAATTGATTAAAATGACGCAGACTGAGCAACACAAATTCCATAATCGTTTATGGCCCTAACATGGCCAAAATGACTCACAGCACCCAAAATTCATGGAGAAATCAACATCGTTTTTTCCCAACTTGTGTAGAATAATGACAATGGCCCCAACGTGAAGGAAAAATCACCACACAGACCCAAATCGTGAAAGGGAAAATGCAGAACGCCAATATCTTCCTGAGGCCGAGCTTCTCATGTGTGAGGAAGACAAAAACAGTTGCGTGAGAGTGGAAAATGCACCAGCAGATCCAAAAACATGAGGAAAACCTACCCAGTCCTTGGCATTACAAAAACGAGCTCCCATCCATGGGAAAATGAAGCCAACAACAAAAAATGTGGAATGAAAACACACACAGGAAGTTCTGGATGCCTGAGAGAGCTCACATGGAGGAAAAAAATGGTGAATAAAACATGCCAACGTGAAAGCATGGTAGAATGGCCTACATTTTTGGGTTTTTGCTTGCCCAAGGAGTCAAAACGTGTTTCCCAAAAACTGATGGCTCCTCCAATTCGAATTTGGGCTGTCATACCTTGCCTATCCCATGCAATAACCAACCCAACCAATTCCTGGCAATAATAAATGATTGGGTGAATGAGACAAGAAAGGTAGTTGACAATTTGATGGGTTCTCCCTCTGACATTTGGCTTTTCCCCATTGGCCCAAAGGTTTGAACATCCCCCCCTTATCCTTAGGAAATCATGCCTCTTCTCATGATTGTTGCATTGACATAGCTGGTTGTGGGTTTTTAATTAATTGCATCTTTACATGATGATTTAAAATCGCAACGTGCCTGGCTAGCACAAAATACCATCGGCACCGATTTAATTGCTGGAACATATAACAATAATCCATGGTGGGGATTTTTCCTGTATCTCCACACCATGATTAATTACAATATGTACATCATATACATTCAATGCAAACAGGGTCAAAACCGGGGTGTTACAAGGCTTTCCTAAAAGACACCTAACCAAACCCTTTACCAATTATATTATCAATGAGTATGTTGGAAGTAAACAAATTTCCTTTATAGATGGATTTTTCAATTACAATCAGAATTATATCTACCCAACAACATTTTGTTGACCTTAGGCACATTCACCTATCAGAATACCTTCTTTGGCCTAAAAATATGCTTGAGCTATATTTCAACATGTTATGTCTTATGCCTTCCATGACATAAAGCATGTAGTGGAAGTGTATTTGGATGACTTAACAACTCAATCCAAAAGAAGAGTCGATCATCCAACGTACCTTCGAGCCATTTTTTATTGATGTCGGTTTTATAACATTTTATTGAATCTTAACAAATGTACTTTTTGCATTATTTATGGGCTATTACTTGGCTTCCTTGTCTCCAAGTATGATATATGTTGGATCCCCTAAAGGCTGAGGAAATAGTTTAGTTTCCTCCCTCGAGGAATATTACACAACTTTAAAGTTTGCAAGGCAAGACAAATTTCTTGGCTAGGTTTATTTCCAATCACTATGAGGTTATGAAACGAATCAAGGGGTTTTTAGAAAAGGTAATTCCTTTCATATGGGATGACACCGTTAAACGATCATTTGAATTTCCTCTTATATCTTGCAACCTCTGAGTCTACAATTGGTATGGTGTTGGATCAAGAGGATGATCAATGTCAAAGGTATGCCATTTACTACTTGAGTAAGAACCTAGTTAAACAAGAATTCCGATATCCACATGTTGAAAATTTTGGCCTTGGAAATAAGTCATGATGTCCGAAAAATTTATATCTATATTCTTCTTCTATGAACTACAATTGTTATATAAAAAATTATATAACATAACATAAATTAATGATAATAAATACCACTTTTAAGTATTAAATGAAAATTAAATAATTAAATAATTATCTAAAGTCAAAAGACATGACTTATATTGAAAAGGTGCAAATGGCTTATAAAACCCAAGGCAATGTAATTGTAAAATATATCATATCTTAGCAATTCTATTATTTATCTATTCATGGATTATTTGGCATATTTATGATGGTTATTTGTAAGAAATAGTTTTTTATTGTTTCTGTGGTATGAGATCCCTTCTTGGGCATATTTGGTTTAGGACTTTGGCCTTCATTTCAGAGAATTTATGACATCGAGGTTTATAACATCACTTTGGATTTTATCCCATTAATTTAAGGGTTTCCCTGAAAAATAAATACGAATGCTCTAACCACAACCGCCTTCCCACGCCCTGCCTTCCCATCTCCTTTCACATAGAACCAACCCCCATGCCTCCTCCTCTCTTCGTCCTCCCACTTCCTGTACACGTTTCCATCCTCACTCCTACCAATCCGTGATGTGATCCACTTCATAGCTTGGTCCCACCCACCTGTGATCCCCCTCTCCTCCCACCTCCAAAAAACCCCCTTTCCCTCATCCATGCAATACTCCCTCTACGTGTTTTCCCCTGCACGGTTTCCATCCTCTTGTGCTCCTCTAACTCCTTATTGCTCTCCTTCACGCTGCCTCACACCCCGTCTGCTACCCACCCCGCAGGACCTCGTCACACACTCCAAGCCTGCCTCCATTCATCCTCCGCTCTCCACCTTCTCGCGCATGTCCTCCCCACGCATTCCACCTTTCCAACCTCGTGCCATCTCCTTCACACGCCACTCTGTGCCCCTCTCTCTCCTGACACAGACTGCCTGCAACCCCAGCTCCTACGCCACCATTCCTCCATTTGCGGCTTCTGCACATCATACCCACAACCACCCCCCAGCCACTTCCCAACTCCTCCTTGCTCCACGCAGCCTCCTTACGTCCTTCCCATCATTCATACGTCCTTCCCATCATTCATCCTTCATGCCTTAAGGTTTAAAGCCCTAACTCTCACATCACACAAACAAAATTATTATAATAATACTATATTATTATTAGAATATTTTCTGTTGATGAGAGGATCATGGATGTACACTGAAACCTTTGTATGGATAAGTCTTCTTTGATTTATAATAGAAATAGCAAGGGACTGTTTTTGCCCGTGAAAAAGAATATTTTCAAAACTTTAAATTTTATAATAATATTATTATAAATATTATTCCGAACCTTGATGATCGACCCATTCAATTTTTTATAATAATACTATTATTAAAAATAATAATAATAATAATTTTAATAATTGTATTTATTATAATTTTATAAAAAAAAAGATGAAGTCCAAGTCAAATAAAGAAGACGAAGAAGATATTAAAAAGATCAGAAATCAAGTCTCGGAAGATATTGAAGAAGTCATTAAAGCCAATTGTAGATTAATTGAAAAAATTATGGATTCCATATATAAATCTGAACTTTGGACTAAGTGTCCTTATTACGAAATGGAATTCCAATATCCAACACTTTTTAAGAATGGCAATCGTTCCTGTCCAATATGTGGTAAGTATTTTATCATGAAAGGTGATCAAGGTAACTCTCAGTTGAAATCACAGAAACTGAAAAGCCAATTAGGATACTACAAGGAAAGCAATAAAAATCTACGATTTGAGATGAATAAGCATATCATTCTTCAGAAGTTGATAGAACAAGAGAATCGATTCTCAAAAGACCAAAATAAAAAACTCAAAAAAGCTAATGAGGTTATCGATAAACTGTTATAAGCTAAGGATGAAGAAATATATCGATTAAAAAATCATAACCAAGACCTTAAAAACAAAATAAGAAAATTCGAAGATAACAAAGATTCATCGTATAGAAGTAATAACGAATTAGAAGAAGACGTAAAGTGTTTAAACAAGCCCATCATGAGAAAGATGATGAATTCGGAAAAATCCAGAGAAAGCTAAAAAGTCAAGGATCAGAGATACGTTGATATCAACAACAGAAGGAAGAACTCCAGCAAAAGTATGACGACACTAAAAATACGCACACATTATAAATTGCGAAAATCAATGGCAATTTAGCAAGCAACACCGAAGAACTATTTCGATTAAGAATTCATAACAAGACATTACTTACAAAAAATCAAGAAACGAAAAAATAGTCATAAGATGGAACCTTCCAATGAATACCTTAAAGAAAGAATACTAAAACAACAACAAGAAAACCATCATCTGAGAAATTTTAACCAAGAACTAGAGGAACAAATAAAGAAGTTAAAAAATGACAAACAGTCACAAGTCGAAAGGCTCGAGAAGATTAAGAATAAAAATAATACATTAGAGAACAAATTAGTTCAAATCCCGAAAGAAGCATCCAGACTCTCCAAAAAACAAATTCAAGTTGAGGAAGAAAAAAAATACAAATTCGGTCGCCATCACAGTTCAAAACGAAGTCAATCTAGCAGAAAAACAAACAACAAGAACTCCTTATTGACACCAAAATTACAAAAAACGATGTGTCTTTTTTTCTTTGGAATTCCTAACTTGTATCGTCTCATTTCATCAAGTGTCACAAGCACTAAAAGGAAGGACCAAGAGATGGCATTACAAGCAATAAATCAGACGCATGCCTTGTCTTCAATAAGCTTTGAGGACAAACCTCCCTTTAAGGAGAAGGCAATGTTATATAAAAAATTATATAACTGTAATATCCCAAATCCCGATATTTTCTATTTCTAAACAATTATGTTGATACAACTGGGCATTCAAACTGCCATGCAAAAATCCCTATTTTATAGGAAAAATTAGGGTTAGGGTTTGTGAGATAGAAGGCACAATTACCACTGATAACTGGCTGGATTGCTACAGATAAAGTCTGCAAGTACTGAGAACTGGATCGGACAGGAACTGATCTCTCCTGCCTCCGGTGAATGCCCCAGCAACAAGACGTCCAATCAGAGAAATAGGTGACGCCCTCAATGAAAGAAGTGTCTGATAGATCCACCGATTTGCAGGGTTGATAGCCTTGCTGTGCCGGAGAGATTGGCTGGAGTATGATGAAGATCTGACACCTCTAAGCAGGATAGCGTCTAGGTTCAGTGAGGCAGCTGCTCACGCCCCTGGGAGTCCGAAAATGCTGATAACGGCTTCGGATGAGCTCAGATGAAGCTGATAATCAAGGAGTGCCGGAGTATGTAGCTGATGATAAGATTGGTGCCTGAGTTTCTGAAGGAAACTGAGATCTGGAAGCCCTACAGCTGATTAGGGCTTTCTGGTTGAAAACCCCCCCTTACGGCTGCACCGTGCCGCTGCAACAATCTATACCCTGTGCTATATAACTGATGAATGAATGAAGATCAAGTGGTGAACCAGTATGGCTTACCCAGAATAAGACTAGGACAGATGTTTCACTGCCGAAATCATGTTAGCTGAAGACTCCATCTCCAACCCCAACTGCTGTGCTGCTATCCAAGATCTTCCCAAAATAATCATAGGCATAAGTGAGGTCTCCTCTTGCTTTATCCTCTATTTATAAAGTTCAACTGCGCAAAACCTAATCTTTGACCTAATTAGGTCACTTTATCTTCTAATTTGCCATTGACTTGCATGCATGTGGATGGAGACCTAAAAAGAGCATGCATCATTAAATAATGCTTCGGATGGCATGCCTAATCTGATTCCCTAGCTATCAGTGACCGCTCGAACCCACAGGAATCACATAGGTTAGCAGTTTGGGCCTCAAGGCCTAAAAGGAAGAGGACATTACAGTCCTCCCCGCTCGAGATTGCTTGTCCTCAAGCAACTTCAAACTAGGATGCTGCAATACCTGTTCACCTTTCCACGTGGCATCCTCTGGCGGTAGTTCTTTCCATTGAACCAAATATTCTCTGATCACTCTGTTCTTGAGCTTCCTCTCTCTGGTCTGTATGATCCGTTCAGGAATCAGTATCCGTAGTCCTTCATCATCTAAAGGGGGCAATTTAGTAGATGGAGCAATGTGTTGCCCAAGGTTCTTCTTCAGGCTAGACACATGGAACACATTGTGGATTTTGCTTTCTCTGGGCAGCTCTAGCTCATATGCCACCTCTCCCACCTTCCGAATTATTTTGTATGGTCCATAGAAGCGGGGTTTTAATTTCTCTGCTCCTTTCTTTTTAAATGACGACTGTCTGTAAGACTGGAGCCTTAAGTAGACTAAATCCCCTGCCTCAAAGCTCCGCTCAATCCTGTGTTTGTCGGCATACATCTTCTGTTGATTCTGAGCTGTCTGTAAATTCTCTTTCAATACTTTCAGGATGTCCTGACTGTCTTGTATCCAATCCTTAGCCTTAGGAGCCCTACTGTCTCCAAATGCCAAATCTGCATAATCCAAGGCCTCATAACCATATAATGCCTTAAAAGGAGTCATCCTAATAGACATGTGATAAGTAGTGTTGTAGCAATACTCTCCTTATAGGTGTAGCCATTTGATCCAGGTTCGCTGCTGCCCTACTACGTAGTTTCGGAGATATCCTTCAATCCACTTGTTGACTATTTCTGTTTTCCCGTCACTCTGGGGGTGATAACTCGTACTAGTAGCCAGTTCGGTCCCCACCAATCTGAACAGTTCCTGCCAAAAGGCACCCATGAACCTGCTATCCTGATCACTGACAATGGTTTTAGGCAACCCGTGTAACCTGAAAACTTCCCTGAAAAATAACTCTGCTACTTGAGCTGCCGAGTAGTCTGATGGTATCGAGAAGAAATGTGCAAACTTGGTCAGTCTGTCAAATACTACATATAAACAATCTCGCCCTTGGACCTTGGGCAAGCCTGTAATGAAGTCCATGGAGATGCTCTCCCACTTCTGTTCTGGGATCGGTAGTGGATGGAGTAGTCCTACTGGATGGGTGTTCTCAACCTTGTTCTGCTGACAGATGCTACATTC
This sequence comes from Pseudotsuga menziesii, assembly GCA_001517045.1. Taxonomy (NCBI): domain Eukaryota; kingdom Viridiplantae; phylum Streptophyta; class Pinopsida; order Pinales; family Pinaceae; genus Pseudotsuga; species Pseudotsuga menziesii. The sequence goes on from LPNX010127642.1 coordinate 572,564, forward strand.
CCGGACATGCTGTATAATCTCCCCCTTGAGTCCCTTCCATGAGAACCTCTCTCTGATCTGCCTGTAGGTCTTTATGAACCCTTGATGCCCTGACAAAGGAGAATCGTGGGCTGCCTGGATGATCTTCTTCCTCAATGTGGATTCTAGAATGAGATATATCCTATTTTTGTTGTAGATGATGTCATCCACAATCCTGTACCTGTCATCCTGAATTTTCCCGTCCAATAATTCGCAAGCAAATTTATTTTTGGAGTATTCCACTAAGAGCAATGCCCTCCAATCCGTGGATATACTACTGAGAGATAATGGGGTTGGATGCCTATATAATGCATCAGCTACTACATTAGTCTTACCTTTCACATACTCGATCTCGAAATCGTAGGCTTGTACCTTGCTGACCCATTTCTGTTGTCGCTCATTCAGTTCCTTCTACTCCAAGAAATACTTGAGGCTGTTATGATCGGTTTTGATTTTGAACCTACTGCCCACCAGGTACTGTCTGAATTTTGTGAGAGCATGCAAGATGGCTAGCATCTCTTTGTTATATATGGAGTAATGGCGCTCGTAGTTCTTCAGTTTACGGCTCTCAAATGCAATAGGGTGATGATTCTGCATCAATACTGCTCCTAACCCTTCTCCTGAGGCATCACATTCTACTACAAAGGGTTGTGAGAAGTCTGGTAATGCTAGAACTGGGCGAACTCATAATAACCTTCATCTCCTCGAAAGTTTTCTGCGGTAAGTCTGTCCAAGTGAATGCCCCCTTCTTGGTGAGATCTGTGAGGGGTGCTGCAAACTGGGAGAATCCCTTAACGTATCGCCGTTAATAAGTGCACAAACCTAGGAACCCTCTCAATTCTGTCACTGTTTTTGGCGTGGGCCAATCTTTGATAGCTCGGATTTTCTCCATGTCCACCTGTACTCCTTATGCATTGATCACATGTCCTAAGTACAGCATTTCCTTCATGCCAAACTCACACTTGGACATTTTCGCGTAAAGCGACCGTTCTTCTAAAATACTCAATGTCTCGTCCAAGTGTTTTAATTGCTCTTCCCATGTTTTGCTGTAAACCAATATGTCATCAAAGAATACAAGTAAAAACTTACATAGCTGCCCTGAAGGTGTGGTTCATGCATGACTGGAAAGTAGCTGGAGCATTGGTAAGCCCAAAGGGCATGACCAAAAACTCATAGTGTCCAAAGTGACAGCGAAAAGCTGTTTTGGGGATGTCCTGGTCCCTTACCCTGATCTGATGGTACCCCGAGCGAAGATCGATCTTGGAGAAGTATTGAGCTCCCCGAAGTTCATCCATGAGTTCGTCAATCCTGGGAATGGGATAGTTGTTCTTGATGGTCTTTTTGTTAAGTGCTCGATAATCGATGCACATACGCAGAGTGCCATCCTTCTTCTTAACCAGAACTACTGAAGATGCAAAGGGGCTAGAACTGGGTCATATATAACCAAGCTCCAGTAATTCCTTGATGGTTTTCTCAATCTCATCTTTGTACCTCTTGGGATGCCTGTAAGGAGTGGCGATGATGGCTTGTGTTCCCTCCTCTAGCTCGATGATGTGCTCAAAGCCCCGGTCTGGTGGTCTGCCTGATGGAAGGTCCCGAAAAACCTTTTCGTGTTTCTGTAGCAAGGCTTGAATGTCTCTGGGGTGTTGTGAGCTGGTCTCTGGGGTTTCCTGAAGGTGACAAACCATTCTGCAGCCCATTCTATATCATCCTGTCGAAGCATCGCCTCCATTCTCTATGACGAGACCGGTTTTGGGGGATAAGTGTTCATGCCCCTCAAAACTACCCGTTTGCCATCTGGCCCCTGAAACTCCATTTCCATCGCCCTGTAGTCTGTAGTGTATTTCCCTATAGAGTAAAGCCACTGAACACCCAATACCACATGAGTATCCGCTACATCCACTACATAGAAAGAGTTTGTCATCTGATGGTTACCCAAGGCAACATTCAGTTTTGGAATCCAGTAGTTGCACTCCATGCTGGAGTTCCCGGCTACTGCTACAGTGAATCCATCGAACTTCTCGGTCTGAATACCTCTCTTGGCTACCCAAGCAGAGTCAATGAAATTGTGGGTGGCTCCCCCATCAATCAGTACTCCTACTCTGTGACCCTGTACTACTCCCCTGACCCTGAGAGTATGGAATCTCGGTACCCCAGACAATGTAACAATGACTCCCTCCGGTGTATCCCCTTGGTGTGATTCCTCTTCTGTGGTCTCCTGCTCATCGTTGTCCTCATCACTGTCTGAATACACCTCAATGTAGTGTGCCTTCGCCTTCCCTGTGCACCTGTGTCCTGGTACCCATGGTTCCTGGCAAGTGAAGCACAACTTCTTTCTTCTCAAATCTTTCCTGGTGTCCTCATCTAACCAGGTTTTCTTGGGCACATCCTGCTGGAAAGGTTTCCTGTCCTTGTCCCTAACAGGAAATTGGTCTTCAGAGGGAATTTGTTTTTAGGGACTGAATCCTGAAGATCCCTTTCCCAGCTAATAGCATCCTGCAGAGTGAGAGGTTTGTAGGCTTTCACCCATCCCTGTAGTGGCTCTATGAGGGCCTCAGTGAATAACATAGTCAATATGCTCTCTGTCACATCTGTTACCATAATGACTAGCCTCTGAAACTCTGAAATAAATGATTCTACGCTACCAGTCTGCTTGAGTTGAGCCAACTCCCTGAAATGGATCTCTGGATCTTTCCTGTCGAACCTCTCCATGAGTTTCTGAGTGAACTCACCGTAAGACTGTATGGTGTTGTGACCCAATGTCACCAGTCCGTGGTACCACCATTCGTGAGCCTCTCCATCCAAGTGAAGTGTAGCCAACTTAATGGCGTCTATCTCTATCATGGGGTTGAGCTGGAAATAGGTATCCAGCTTTTGGACCCATGTTCTCGCTGATCCTCCGCGAGTCCCATCAAAGTTTGGGATGGTTAACCTACCCAAGGTTTTCTGCAACTCACAGTTGTGATTGAAACCTTTGTTGAAATTCCTGGGCCTGTTCCTGCTCTTCATGTTGCAGAAGTCTGAGAAAGACATAGCAGCATGAAACTCATCCCCTAAGTCCCTGTACTCCTGCAAATAAGCCCCAAAAGGCTCGCTGGGCTCTACCTGCATGACCGGGCCCCCTACTGTATCTGCCAAGAAGTGAGGCATGGTAGGCCTGACAGTAGGTCGGCTGTATATGTGTGGAGTGTTCTGGATGTTGGTGTACGCCATCTTTCCGCTGCCGCTGGAAGAGCCCCGCTCTACCGGTGAAGGGGGTATACTGCTGATACCTGGTTCCAGTTTTGCGGACAGTCGGTTGATTGCATTGAGGACTTATTTTTGCCCTTTTGCTAAGTCTTGCAATGCAGAGACCAAGCTGCGAAACTCCAACCGATCCTCCTCTTCTCCCGTTCCTTTTCCCCTATCTGCATGAATACCTATCTGTTCCATGTCTGAATTGGTATCCTCTAGCTGAATATCTTCAAATTCTTCCGTGTATCTACTCTTTCTCCTCCTATAGGTTACAAAAGGATCTCCTTCTGTATTCATCTACTTTTCATCTCTTAAGCCCACAGCTGGCCAAGAAAATAGCTCTCATACCACTGTAATATCCCAAATCCCGATATTTTCTATTTCTAAACAATTATGCCTGATACAACTGGGCATTCAAATTGCCATGAAAAAATCCCTATTTTATAGGAAAAATTAGGGTTAGGGTTTGTGGGATAGAAGGCACACTTACCACTGATAACTGGCTGGACTGCTTCAGATAAAGTCTGCAAGTATTGAGAACTGGATCAAACAGGAACTGATCTCTTCTGCCTCCGGTGAATGCCCCAGCAACAAGACGCCCAATCAGAGAAATAGGTGACACCCTCAATGAAAGAAGTGTCCGATAGATCCACCGATTTGCAGGGTTGATAGCCTTGCTGTGCCGGAGAGATTGGATGGAGTATGCTGAAGATCTGACACCTCTAAGCAGGATAGCGTCTAGGTTCAGTGAGGCAGCTGATCACGCCCCGGGGAGTCCAGAAATGCTGATAACGGCTTCGGATGAGCTCAGATGGAGCTGATAATCAAGGAGTGCCGGAGTATGTAGCTGATGATAAGCCTGGTGCCTGAGTTTCTGAAGGAAACTGAGATCTGGAGGCCCTACAGCTGATTAGGGCTTTCTGGTTGAAAACCCCCCCTTACGGCTGCACTGTGCCCCTGCAACAATCTATACCCTGTGCTATATAACTAATGAATGAATGAAGATTAAGTGGTGAACCAGTATGGCTTACCCAGAATAAGACTAGGACAGATGTTTCACTGCCGAAATCTTGTTAGCTGAAGACTCCGTCTCCAACCCCAACTGCTGTGCTGCACGCTGTGCTGCTATCCAAGAGCTTCCCAAAATAATCATAGGCATAAGTGAGGTCTCCTCTTGCTTTATCCTCTATTTATAAAGTTCAACTGAGCAAAACCTAATCTTTGACCTAATTAGGTCACTTTATCTTCTAATTCGTCGTTGACTTGCATGCATGTGGATGGAGACCTAAAAAGAGCATGCATCATTAAATAATGCTTCGGATGGAATGCCTGATCTGATTCCCTAGCTATCAGTAACCACTTGAACCCACAGGAATCACATAGGTTAGCGGTTTGGGCCTCAAGGCCTAAAAGGAAGAGGACATTACAATAACATAACAAAAAATATTAATAATAAATATCAATATTAAGTATTAATATTAAAATAAATTAATATGATTAATTATTAATTATTAAATAAGAAATAAATAATTAAATAATTATGAAAAGTAAAAATCCATGACTTATAGATCGACAAGACTCGGAGCTCTACGGTTAGGGTTTCGAAAAGTCGTTTGATGATCGCCCTGTGAACCTGTTCTACCCTCCTCTGCTCACTTGTCTCTAGTGATCTTCCTCCCCACTCCCAGCCATATGGTTTCATACATGGAAACCTATATTAAGGGAGGGACTGGAAGTCCCTCCCAGTCCTCTTTGGACCAGCCCTGCTCTCTGTAGCAGCAGGGAAAAACCCTGTCGACCAACATCCTCACGCAATAAGATACCCTGAAATCTACAACCCATGCAAACGTCGACCCTAAGATGCCATGATCCATTGAGGCAAACAAATCCAAATCTCACACATGCATTGCCAAATCTTTTGAAAATCCTAGGATCAACCTCCCTCTGTCTAGAATGAATGGCATGATCAATTATATGAAGACATACGCTCTCATCCAGAAATTCATAGATATATCGCCAACCAAAAGAGCTCTCCTCAATTGGATCTCTACCAAGTGGAAGTGAAAAGCTCACTTCGATATGCAATTACACGCCAAATGGTTTTTCACTATCATCTTCTTTCTTCTTAAAGATAGAGATTGAATTCTTGAAGGAGGACCCTATTTTTTCAACTCCGTTGGATTATTCCTCGGAAATTGGGTCGAACGCTTCAATCTGGACACCGAGAAATTTTCATGGGCACCAGTTTGGGTCCACCTTTACTCGCTCCATCAAGACTACTAGGATGAAGAAACCCTCACAGACATTGGAAACTCCCTGGGAGTATTCATCAAGATAGCTGATCAAACCAGACAACAAAGGTACACCTCCTATGCCTGAATATGCGTCTATATGCACATATCTATATCTCTTTTGTATTTTGTCACCCTTGTCATGAGGACATGGAGTGGATCCAACCAGTAGACTATGAGCACGTTCCTTTCAGATGCAAAAAATGTCATGAACATGGGCATCTCTTCTAGGATTTCCCTTTAAACAGGGCCACCTCTGATAAAAAACAAACTCCAAACGTAGAAGAAGAGGGTTTCAAAAAAGTCATGAATAAAAGAAGACAAGGCAAGAAAAATCCCACTATAAGTAAACCCTCAAAGCACACTACAAGCAACAACTTTGAAGCTTTGGCCACTCTGCATGAAGACAAAGATTTTGAAGAAGAAGAAACCCCATCAACAACAAAAAAATCACATCAAGAGGCAGAACAAGGTAAAGAGTCAGCAAAATCCACCGAGAATCCGAGTGTAAACTCATCAAAACAACCCTTCTACTCTACAGAAATGGACCCAACCCTAGAAAATACCACTCCCACCATGGATCTAGATGTCCTAATGGATGAAGATATGGGAGACAAAGAACTGGGAGATCTAGATCTCATAGGTCTAGAGGATGCATGCAAAAATAAAACCTTCCCTGTGATAGCACCCAAGCAAATCCAACTTCTAAAGGACATTCTCATCAAATCCAAATCTTGAGCCAGAGTTGGAGTCATCAATAGTGGATCAAAGGAGGCAAAAAAAGTTCCAGAGAAGCCAAGAAGAGAGTTAGAAAAATAGATATACAAAGAATAACGATCCTTGGTACTAGACTTGTTGAATCAGGACAATAGTCCCATCTCAAGGAGTTCTTTTCCCCCAACCCAAATGCTTCCCAATGAAGGTGATATCTTGGAATATAAGGGGGATCAACAAACATAGAAAACACAGAATGTTGAAAAAAATATCCAACATGAAAAACCAACCATTCTCATGCTTCAAGAAACCAAATCAAATAGGGAAAACTTGGAGCACTTGATGTCTCATCTCTAGAAAGGTAATAGATATGTATCCATGGATTTGACATGGGCGTCTATAGGACTAACCATCTCCTAGAACCCATCCGATATAAGCCCCGAAAATTTCACGGCTACTCGTAACTCCATCTCCACTCATTTACACCCTATTGGCACTAATTTGCATGGTCGGATTACCAACGTCTACAACCCCTAGTTCTCTAGTAAAAAACTCAGGTTCTTGGACTTTCTCCACTAGAACAGTCAAGAAATTTTTCATCATCTCGAAATCATAGGATGGGACTTCAATCTTATCACCTCGTTGAAGAAAAAACATGGAGTTCGACGTACCCTCTCCCCAGAATATCTCCTCTTCAAAGAGTTCGTTGATAACAATGGTATTGTGGATATGGAAACCAATAATGGCATCCACACCTGATACAACCACACATGTGGAACCTATTAGATCGCTTACAAGTTGGACCGATTCCTCATCTCTGATCACTTGATCCTCGGGAATGAGGAACTTACTGCCTCCATCCACCCTTCAGATGGCTCATATCACTGGCCCATTTTTCTCAACTCAAAGCAAAATGAGGAAGTTCATATGAAGCCCTTTAGATTTGATAATTTATGGCTCTCACATACAGGATTCTCAAACATTATTAAGAACTGGTGGTCCAAAACTTAGGTCATAGAAACCTCTTGCATGTTCAGAATGAAGAAGAAGCTTAAATTACTAAATCTCCATCTAAAAAACTAGAACAGGAACACCTTTGGAAACATCTTCACTTACAAAACAAAAATTGAACCGGAAATGGAACTTCAACAACATATCGTCATTGATGATAGAATATAGGAAAAGGATAAATAGGAGTAGGATCTCCTCTCTCATGTAGAAGATCGCTCCAAACAAGAAGAGATGCTATGGAAAAAAAGCACGAATCAAATAGCTAAAGGAAGGTGAGTACAACACTTCATTCTTTGATCACTCCACCATCCAACAACACATGCACAATAGAATCACCCACCTAAAAAATTGAATGGCAGCAGACTGGAAAATCACAAAGAAATTGAAGCATAACTAGTCACGTTCTATGAGGACCTTCTCATTGAAAGCGATCTAAACTGTGGAGCTTCCATTGAACAAGTTGCTTCGCATTTTCCTTCTTTGGTGACTAAAGTTCAAAATTTTTCTCTCATGCGACCCATCTCGCTCCAAGAAGTGGAAACAATTGTTAAAAAAATGAAGGAGGAAAAATCTCCAGGTCCCAATGAATTCACCATCAACTTCTTCCACTCATGTTGGGACATGATCAAGCACAAGACCTGGGAATTAATCAAAGAATATTGCAATAATCAAACGTTCCTTCCATCCCTCAACACCACCTTCCTTACCCTCATCTCTAAAGAAGACAAAGTGGCCACTCCTGGTAAGTATAGACCCATAGCGCTCTGCAATTTTCTTTATAAAATTATCACTAAGGTCATATCCAACCACCTCAATCCTCTACTCCCCCTCCTCATCTCCTAGGAACAAACAGGCTATGTTGAAGGCCGCCAAATTCTTGATGGAATTATCCTAGCTCATGCAGTCATATTCTTTCTCAAAATATCTAAAAATCCTGGAATGCTCCTCAAGCTATATATATCCAAAGCCTTCGATAAACTTAGTTGGAACTTCATTGAGAAAATTCTTCTTTCCTATGGATTTGACCACTCCTAGGTTCACTAGATCCTTAGTCTTATTTATCCAACCTTATTTTATGTCCTCATTAATGGTGCTCCCTCGAAAACCTTCAATCCCTCACGAGGAATCTGATAAGGTGATCCACTCTCCCCCTTCTTCTTCATCCTTATGGTTGAAGTTCTAGGTCGCACGCTAAGCCATGCTATCTCTCTTGGCACCTTAAAAGGACTTTCTCTTCATGATCATACCCTCGTTACCCATAAACAGTTTGTGGACGATAACTTGCTCATGGTCCATCCTTCTATTCAAGAGGCACATAAGTTTCGAGACATCCTCACCACCTTCTCCAAATCCTCAGGTATGGCCCTAAATGCTAATAAGTCCTCCATATTTTTCTTTAACACCCCCTAATCATTCAAAGGAATATCACCAGAATATTTGGATTTAAGGATTCTACCCTCCCTTCGAAATATATTGGTGCCCCCCTTATTGATTCGACCCTCAAACACTCCTCTAGGAAGGACCTTGTTGACAAACTTCATCTCTGTCTCTCCTCCTGGACTTTTCTATCTTTAAATCTTGTTGGACCCCTGGTCCTAATCAAAACTGTTTTACAAGCCATGCCTCTTTTTTTTTTAAGCAACCCCTAAATGGGTAATTAAGTCCATCATAACTCTTCAAAGTACTTTCCTCTGGCAAGGAGACAAGGTCTCTCATAACTGGTCTTTGGTCAAATGGGAAATTTTTTTCCTAACTAAGGAGGAAGGGGTTCTCAGTCTCCGGGACCTTGCCAAAAATAACAAAAATCTGAGTGGGAATTCTGGTGGGGTTGGATCACCAAAAATAGGATCCCTTGGGCCCAATTATGGAATAAAAAATATGTTTCCCACTGGCACGCTTAGAATCTCATAGGTTACTCTCATGATATAAAGGTCTCTCTCATATGGAATGCGACAAACTCATAGTGCCACCTCATTCAGTAGCATAGCTTCCGGGAAATCCATGATGGCTCCTTAGTTAATTTTTGGTCTAATTATTGGAACCAACTCCCCAATTTAGAAAATGCCCAGAATCTCCAACACAGACATGACTCTTTTCAAATTCTCAATCATGAAAAATTCAACACTTTTTGGGACTCGGACAATCAACAGAAAATATCCGGCTGGATGCCCCACCACAGATGGCATCCGGTTCAGCAATAGACTTACTGTGAACCACTCTAGGAGGACCTACAACAAAGACTCATACGAACCAGACATGGACCTGGCATTCTCATATGGGGCGACAAACCTGAGGGTATGTTCTCAATCAATGAAGCCTATCATTTCTCCAACTACTCTTCCAACGAACAATTGGATCCTACTTGGGCCAAAATATGGGGGTTAAAAAACTGACCCAAAGTAACTATCTTTCTCTGGCTAGTGTTACAAGTGCTTTCTCACTTGGGATAATATTCTAAAACGAGGCTTCATAGGACCTTCATAGTGTGCCCTTTGTCGAGAATAAGAAGAAACTATGGACCAACCTCTTGATAGTTTCTCCTTCTCGAACAATCTTTAGGACAGGTTAGCCTCTTTATACAGAAGAACTGATCATTTTCAAGGGAACATTTATGATACTATTAAGCGTTGGCACAATAATCCCTATCAGAATCCTCTTCTAAATAGAATTTGGAAACTTATCCCTAGTTTCGTCATCTAGAACATCGGGAAGGAATGCAATCTCAGGATTTTTGAGAACAAATCCAATCCTTTAGAAATTTTCTAGGCGTTATGTCAACAACATATCAATGAAACTACTATGTTGCTCATTTGGAACGATCAGGACCTTCAAGCAATTCCAAAGAAAGGATTATTCTAGAGAACTGGAATCTCCCATCCCTCCCGCCTGCATTTACGTCTCTGCCCCAGATTCACCATTTTTATAGTCTGAACTATTGGAGCAGACCACCCCCTGGTTTCTACAAGTTGAATTTTGATGGATCTTTTAAAGGCAATCTTGGGAAAGCTGGATATGGAGGAGTCTTTAGATCCTCCACAAACACTATTCTTAACGTCTTTTACGACTCACTTAGCATTGAAAGCAACAATGCGGCTAAACTAACTTGTATACTTCAAGGCATTCAACTTGCTTTCAACCATGATCTCTTTCCACTCATAGTGGAGGGGGTTTCACAGCTCATCCTCAATATGGATAGCAGAATTTAGAATTGATCCAATATCACCAAAATCTCCCCTAGTTGGAGGCTTGATTATGATCTATGACAATTATCTCTTCTCCTCTCCCAACATGCGACCCTCACTTTCCAGCACGTCAGGATACATACCAACTCTTTAGCTGACAAATGATCTACTTGGGGTGTCTCTACAAACTCTCATTTGCATCACTTCTCCCTGGAATATCTCCCAAACTCCTCTTTAAAAAGTGATTGTATCCAAATTGACAGGGAGGATGGCACTTACCCGGATGCGGGTGTCAGTCCTTGCTATAGGACGCGTGGGAGAAATGATCTAGTTGCATAGATGCCCCCAACACAACTCCTCTAATGGCTCAACATAACACCATCAATGCAGACAGTACCCCCATATCCCGAGCAACAAGGTTATTCAAGGTTTCGTCCTTGGTTCTTGATGGGAGGTGACAGTCCTGACGTCATGTCGTCCTGAGCTCTCCTACACAGGATTATGGAGACTCACATGAGGAATGTACAACTCATCTACCGGTGCATGTTTAATATTTACCTGGTGCGTGGTATTTACTATTTCATTCCCTCTCCTTTGAGCATGGATATGGATTTCGTTAGCACCCCCGCGTTCCTAGAGAGCGTCGACAACGCTAGATTCATTATTCACGATTTGTTCTCAGTGCCAACCTCAATTCTTAGAGTCTTCTCCCTTTGTGTCTTCGGTCCATATAAATATGTCTCGAAGAATGTGATCCAGCCCTCACCATTGGCATGTAGGCTGAGGGAATGCCAATGAGCGCGCCAGGACCCTCTCTGCAATTTTCAATACAATCAGATTTGATGTGGAAATTCTTGATCACCTGCATCATCTCATGAACGATTGGGAGGATCAACTCCTAGGATCCACTTCCGCGTTCAACATAACGGTTTTGTGCAGACGCAATTTATGGGTGGTGAAGAACCTAATGGCTAGGCTTCTTCTTCGTCTAACAAGCTCTCAAGACAATCCTCCAGTGTCTTCCCTGGTTCCACCTAGTGCTTGAATGGATATAGAGCAAATACAACCTTCCCCTCCAACAAATTTCACTGCTACTCGACAGGGAAAATCAACCACCACCATTGCCTCATCTTATAGGAAGACAAAGTCGCTTCCAGTCAAGAAAATTCCCTCTAGCACAAGCGTGTCGAGTAGTGAGAAGACACCAACAGTGCCTCCAATATACCTAGCCAAGATGGAGAACATACTACTGCCACCCAACAGGCTTCCCCCACTAATAGTAAACCAAAATCACTCTCACGTATTTGCTTCGGCTTTGGCATGCCCATCGAGGAGGAGACTCCTACCAAGCACTGAGTACAGGCTCCTGGGGTCTTCTTTTTTTTTATTTCATGGTCATTATGGGTTTAGTTTCTTTAGTTTTTTGCATCTACAAAGCATTGCTATTTTGTTTAAACATTGTTTATACTGTTATTAATATGATTTGTTTTCCCTACAGGGAGGATATTTTTTATGTTAAGAGCCTGATTTTTCAAGATGGGCAGGCTCCCACCTTCACTCTGCTTTTTTCAGTCCACAGAACTGCCATTCTGGCTTGTATTTTTGCATGTACTATTATTATGAATCAATAGAATAGACTCTAAACTTACCAAAAAAAATACATCAATTATATTGAAAAGGTGCAAAATGGCTTATAAAACCCAAGGCAATGTAATTTTAAAATATATCATATCTTAACAATTCTATTATTTATCCATTCATGGATTATGTGGTGTGTTTATGCTGGAAATTTTTGTAAGAAATAGTTTTTAACTTTTTCAACAATTATCGCAAACACTAGCCTATTTCAACATATCTTGACTTGATGGATAATCAACGGCAAGTATAATAAGTTGATTGTTATTTAGCAAGAGTTTCATTTAGAGTTTGTGTTAGCCAAATTGAAGAAGTCTTTATATTTTGTCAAGTTGATCTCAGCTTTACCCAAAGATGATGTCTTTGGTTCATAACAAGTTGTATCATAGGAGGTGATTGCCATATGGGAACATTTGAGTAGTACCCTTAAGTGATAGAATTATAGGGTGAATCCATGAAAATGGGTAACACTTTTTGGCCAAAAGTGATGTTGAGAATTCAATATTTTACTCATTTATTAAATCAAAACCCTCAAAACTCATCTATACCTTGTGAATTTTGACATTCAATTAAAAACATTTTAGGGATTTATGTTGTCTTTCCAATGATATTTAAAAAAATTACTAGTATGATTTAATGTATCAAAATTTCATTTAATGAAATGTTTGTCCTTGCAGATTTCAAGAAAAGTCAACAAGTGGCTTGCGTGCACGTAAAATAATTTATTGATAAATGTATTGTTTTA
>LPNX010127642.1:585482-626353 GCA_001517045.1 Pseudotsuga menziesii
AATTTTCAAATTTGACCATTGAAAATTAGAATCACATTTTGTAGACATTTGTGTGCACGTAATTTTTTTTTGTGTTCCTTACAAAAATTGAAAAATAAAAAAATGTCATTTTTAAGAGGATGTGCCGATGTGGGGCGTATATATTTTTAAATTTTTTTTGATTGTGTACCTTTTATGTTGATTTTTCTTTGAGCTACTTTAAAGTTGTGGAAATGGTTTTCAAGAGTAATTTCTAAAAGAAAAATAAAATAATGTATATCATATGAACTCAAAATCACATAATTATATTCCAATGGATAGACAATTTGTTGATGAGTCCGCCGACATCAATTATGCCACCTAAGTTGCACTTAATGATACGGTTTATGCCTTTCAATGAAGCCAGTAAAATTAAATCTGCAGGAAGGGGGTTGAAGGTCTATTTTTAAATCCATTGATCGAGCTATCAACTATATCGAGGCCTTAAAAATCCTCAATCAAGGGTTTGATTCATAGTTTGAAATACCTTGATCGAGGGTTCAGTCACGATTAAGGAAATAGCTCGATTGAGCGCTTAGTTAAGCTCACGATCGAGCCACTTAAATTTATGTATGCTTTAAAAATTCAATTAAAATATACGATAAAAATATATAGGGTGTTCTCTTGAATATGGGTAACACTTTTTGGCATCACAAGATCGATCAAATGCTTAACCAAGGCTTGATCGAACTTTTGTTTTTTAGAATTTATGCCCACCTCTTACCAAAAAAACTTAAATTTAAGTGGAATTTGTCCAAGTTAATATTTGGGTCTAATATTTACATTAATCTTCAAAATCTAAAAAACATGATAAATTGTAATAAATAATGTATATATTTTTTTCAAAATCCAAATTAAATTTTCTTCATTATTTAAAAGAAAATTAAAATAGTTTTAATCAATAATATTCTAGAAATTGGACATTTAAAGAATTGAAACCAACAATAGAGCTCGTTCGTCCGCTAGGGTTCGACAAGCAGGGATGTCTATTACAGCTGACTGCCATGAGCGCTCCAGGGGGCGGGGAGCCAACCCCCCCCCCCCCCCCCCCCCCCCCTGCTTCCATCTCTGTTGAATATGCATTCCACGATCTAATAGCCACACTAGGAAAGGAAAAATAAGGTCCTTCTGATCCAGAATTTATCAGAAAGTTGGAGACAATACCCAAAATTGACCTTCCTAAAGAGAAACCCATCAAGATAGCCCTGGCACTAGCGGAAAAAGGGTTGGTCAAACAATTTATGGGACTCTACTGTCTACCAGAACCACTGATGATTGGATCCAACGAAATTGGAGATCGTTGATTCAGGACAGTGTGACCTGCTACGCCGTAGGCAGAGGTTTCTTCATCTTTGAATTTAGTTCAAAAGAGGATCAAGATCTCATCTTCAGGAGAGGTCCGTATTTAATGGGCACACAAGGGATTTACCTTAACAGGTGGACACCAGACTTTGACCGGTCAGTTGATGTGCCCAAGGAGGTCCCGATCTAGGTTCATCTGCCTAATCTGTCGGTGCATTGCTGGAACCCTCAATCATTGCAAAAGATTGGAAATGACTTGGGTCATTACATAAACAAAGCAGACTCAAAAGGTCAATACTCTTGTGCAAGGATAAGCATGGAAGTTGACCTCGAATTTGTGCTCCCAGAAGCCGTCAAGATCAAGATGGGGGCATGGCATCATTATGAAAAACTAGACTACGAACAACTTCCTTTCAAGTGCAGAGCCAGCCATGAATATGGCCACTTCCAAAGGAGCTGTCCAAAGTCCCAAGCGACATAAAAAGAAGCATGGGAAGGATGGCAGCAAGCCAGAAAAGCCAAAACCACCATGAAGCCAAAAGAGAAGAAAAAACCAATGCCCAATGCAACTCCTCCAAATCCCCCTCAAGTGACAGGTCGTAAAGAAGCTTCATCTTCAGGAAACAACTTTGAGGTGTTGGATGTCCAAGAGGAAGAAGCAAAGGAAAAAGGAAAAGAAGATCCAACCCCTGAGTCGCCCAACACTGAAGAAACTCAAAAGGAAAAAGAACCAGAGAATGAACATGTCAGTCTAGGTTCTGAATATGAAACGGATTCAGAAAGTGATGGAACAAAGACCAGTAGCTCCCAAATCACGCCTAAAAAATCCACCAAAGGAAGAAATTCAAAAAAGAAGAAGAGAGAAGAGCAAACTTACCTAGATGTGCTGCAACGATCGCAAAAAACCCTTAAAGGAATGATTAATACCCGAACCACCAGAAATCAAAGCCAGGCTCCAAAAGGAGCCACAACCTCCAAATAAAGTAAATAATGTTATTTGTCTCCTGGAACTACAGAGGGTTCGACAACCAGTTCAAAGAAGAAGCCATGAAAGACATCATCAGAATGAAGAACCCAGAGATTATGCTAATCCAGGAGTCAAAGTTGGAGGACATAGACATCCTTCAAGCTAGTAAAGTGTTTTGGAAAAGAGGACAAGGAACCGTAGTGAGTGCTAGAGGAGCCTTAGGTGGTCTAGGTACCTTCTGGGACACCTCCAAGTATGACCTGCTAGAAGAAGAAACGTGCATGCATTGGATCTTCACTAGGCTTCTCCACAAAGAATCCGGCCAGCAAGTTAGTCTCTTCAATTTGTACGTCCTAGTTCTCTTCTCTGAGAAAAGGGATTGTTGGGACTCCATAAAATATTTTTTGAGCTCTCATCACCCTAAGAATAGTATAATAGCAGGGGATCTTAATATTACTCTCTCCCATGCGGAAAAAAAGGGGGGCACGCTGGTTAGAGACCCAGCATGAGAATGGGTAGAGGATATCATGCTTGACTGGGGTCTGGAAGACATTAAGCTAAGTAAAGGGAAGTACATCTAGTATAACAAAGGATTCGGGCCAAGGCACATAGAAGCTTATCTGGATAGATTCTTAGTTCAAAACTCCTTCCTGGATTTTGGTGTTAAGGCTACCTCCAAAATTCTGCCCCATTATGTGTCAGATCACAAACCAATTCTTCTAGACCTGTCTCTTGAGCGAATTCTGGGCCCAATCCCATTCTGCTTCAGTCCAATTTGGATACAACAAGAAGGGTTTCAAGACATTGTATCCCAAGCTTGGAGCTCGCATGTCTGAGGATCTCCCTTCTACGTGATGGAATAAAAACTAAGGATCTTGAAGAGATCCTTGAAAATCTGGGCCAATAGTATCAAATCTCAAACCTCCAAAAGACAAGAGGCCCAAGACACACTAGAAAAGCATCAGCTAGCTCTGGAAGACGTGGAAGTCACTCAAGAACTTCTAAACCTTGAAGTTGAGCTTCAAAAAGCTTACCACAAATCCTGTAGGGAGGAGGAAGAGTACTGGCGGCAGAAGTCTAGAAGTCTCTGGCTTTAAGCTGGAGACAAAAACACAAGTTACTTTCATAAGCAAGCTAAAGCCCACAAGCATTACAAATATGTCAATGAAATTCAGTTCCAGGGCCAAGAGATCAAAGAATTCGAAGGAATTAAACAAGCAACACACATGTTCTTCAAATATCTATATTCTACCCCTGATGAGGCACCGATCATTGATGAATCCTACCCATTATCCCTTGTCCCGTAGCTATTCAAAATGTTGACAACTTGAACCTATTAGCCCTAATCAATCTACAAGAAAATAAGAAAGCCCTGGACCGTCTGGAAGCCAACAAGGCCCTTGGGCCAGATGGATTCTCAACCTTATTCTTCAAATCTTGCTGCCCTACAATCAAAGATGATATGCTCATAATTGTAAGAAAATATCAGCATTGCAGCAAAATCGGAGGGGGCACAAATGTTGCCTTCCTCGCGCTCATCCCTAAGGAGAAAGGAACTTGAAATTTTAGTAGATTTCACCCAATTTCTCTTTGTAACACAAGTTACAAGATAGTTACAAAAGTTATCGCTTCCAAGGTTAAAAAAATCCTTCCAGCCATCATCCCAGAAAACCAAGGCGGATTCATCAAAGGGAGGAAAATTCTGGAAAACATTGTGCTATTCCAAGAAGCAATCCATTCAAGTTGTCAACAAAAATAAAGAGGTATGATAATTAAGCTAGATTTAGCAAATGCATTTGATCGAGTTAGAAATGAATTCATGTTTAAAGTAATGGAAAAAATGGGATTTGCTCAAGGGTTCACAAGCTGGGTAAAGGCTTGTATTGGATCTCCTCGGATTGCCCCTCTAGTTAATGGGTGGGAAACAAGCTTATTTCAAGTCTCCAGGGGTCTTAGGCAGGGGTGCCCATTGTCACCTCTCTTGTATGCTATTAAAGCTTCTGTTTTAAGATTCCAATTAAACCATTGCCAACAACTCCAGTCCCTATCAAAATTAAGAATGGTGGCTAATGTCAAGGATAGTAAATCATGCGCGATTTACAGATGACACTCTGCTGCTTGGAGGATCTAGTGTCATCACTGCAAGGAGTTTCAAAAGAGAACTAGATTGGTACAAAGAAGTTTCAAGAAGCAAGATTAACCTTCAGAAAAGCAAAAATTTTGGCTGGAATTGCTCCCTAAGAGAGATGCTTCAGATTTGGAGAGTGCTGGAAATGGAAGGGAAAACAATCTGGGACTCATTTAAATACCTAGGAATCCCAATATTCAAATCCGATCCTAAAAAATCCCACTGGTTTCCTTTGTTGGACAAGTTGAAAGAATGCATCATTGCCTATGGTGCGCCATGGTTGAATTTAGCGAGGAAGATTGTGCTTGTGAATTTTGTTTTAGCCAGCGTTCCAATTTTCCAGAACTCTATTCTTCTAGAACCAAAAACAATAGAAAGTAAAATTGACACGCTGCTAAGGCGCTTTCTATGGGAAGGAGGTAGGCTTAACGAAAAAAATCTTCACATAGTAAGCTGGGATAAAATCAACAAGTCGTTGATGGAAGGGGGTCTTCAGCTGCGGGACGTCTCCTCTCAAAATCTTGCCCTGGGTGCCAAAATTCTCTGGAAAATTGTTTCTGGAAAACTCTCTTGGAGCAAAGAAGTGCTATGGAAAAAATACTTCCATGGTTCTCGTTTGAAGTGCTTGGACCGGCCTCCGAAAGTGCTTCGAGGCTCTCCAATTTTCAATCTCTGCCTCAAAGATTTTGACTTTTTCAAAAATGGCCTCATCTGGATACCAGGTAATGGAAAACACATCAATATATGGGAGGACTCAATTCTAGGAGAATCCCCTCTCTTTCATCAAGAAGGTCTGATCAACTTGAAAAATCAGTTCCTCTATATTAATTACACCACGTTGTGGGACATCTTAGTGTGGGAAGATGACGAAGAAGGCCTCTGGATGGGGTGGGACTTGGGAAATTACTCCGAGGATCTAAAATATGAAGCTCACCTCCTGCTCAAGTTGCTCCAGGGGAAAGATCTACTTAAAGTTAGCTCCAGAGACCAGCGAGGTTGGGGCATAGCTTCCAGGAAGTAATCCACAACAATAGGGTACATGCATCTCTGTGCAATACCGCATGTCCCTTCTGATCCAACCCCTTGGAAAGCAATTTGGAGCTACATGTCACTCCCCAAAATTGACATATTCATTTGGACGATGGCTTTCAAGAGTATTCTCTTGGATGAAAATCTCAGGAAAAGGGGCTCAGAAGGGCCCTCCAGATGCCCTTTTTTCCTGGCCGAATAAGAGACCACATACCATTTGCTTCTCCTCTGCCCCTTCGCTGTAGAGGTCTGGAAAATCTCTGTAAAGCCAGACTCGGGCCTTTTTCCTCTTTTGAAGAGCACTCTCGAGTTGCTAAGTGTTGATTGCATGGGCAGACCCGGGTTTACTATAATCAACCAACAACACCCCTAGATCACTGGCCCTTTCGGTGACAGACGACAAAGCGGCCTAAAGTCTCACCCGAAGTGACTCTAATGGGTTGGCCAAGGACTCAAGTGTCTTGGACCAGGTTCTATGGCAATCCTAACTGGTGGCTCGCAGCTCTCCTGGCTGCGAGGTCTCTTCCTGCGTGTCGCGCGACCTCTTTCTCGCGTCGCGCAATCTCCTCGTCTCGCAGCTCTCCTAGCTGCGAGGTAGTCCTTTACTCTGTCGTGCGATCCCTTTTCGTGGTGCGCACTCTCCTAGACTTGCGATACTTTCAACCTTATCGCATCGCCTCGCACTGTGTGACACGCAGCTCCTCCTCGCGCTAAACCCCTCAACCTGCGGGATCGCGCACCGCAGCTCCTCTGCTGGTGCGATATCACCTCTCTGTGATATTCTACCTCCGCGGTTCAGCACACTTAGCATGGCCCATGTCGACGTGCGAAGCTTACATACAAGGTTATTCAATACTGCCACAGAGACTATTTTACACAAAGAATAAATCAACCGTGTATAGCATGCGAAAGACTTTAACTTATATTTATCCGTCTATTTTATGTGAACAAAATAACACATTCATTCATCAACTGTAAGCAACGATCTTGTGCAACATAGTACATAACAGTAAGCAAATACAATCGCATTCATTCAACACAAAACACGCAGGTTTTACGTGGTTCACCCCCAAGATGGGAGTTACGTCCACAGAACTGTGCTTCTCTATTATAGCTTAAGGGAAGGTAAACACAGTTCTGCTGCACCTCACATGCAGCTCAAGATCTTCTCTCTTAGATCTTTCTTCTCTACCTTTATGTTGTCACTCTTACAACATACTCTTCCCTCTCAGATGATCCCTGCGGATCATTACATGCATGCTCTATAAGCCAGCTACTGGTTTCAGTAAGATTGCTACAGCTAAGACCAGAACCAGAGCTTGGCTTTTACAACAGTCTACTTATCCTTGTTGCCTATTTCAATCACGACTGTCTAACTATCTAACCAACCCTTTACAATGTAAAATTACATCCTTTTATAAGCAGCCCGAAGGTCTTTCTTTTACAACATTGTGGGCCTGTCCCAACAGTAACCCAAACCCTAATTAGTGACAGTCGGTCCTCTCTGTCCTTGAGGTAGCCGCTTCCCGTCACACCACAGCTCTCTGCAGTCTTCCATGCTTCCCGGCACTGACCATGGGTACTATGCGCCGCTTCTCTTTTATGTCCTTCATTTTCAATGCTTGAGCCTCGTTGCTCCTTCTTCTTTATGAGGGTCGCTAAGCCCTCCTGTCTTCCGCCGCTGCCTTCAATGCAGTGGGTGAGCTCTCCCTTCTTGGCCACTCAGGTACCGTTGCCTTTCTTTGAATTTCCTATCTCAAAAAGTCATGGTTTTCGGCTCTGCTCTGCAGTTGGAAACATGCTACGGCGTCGTAGCTCCGTCTTATCTTCTTTTCGCCAAAACTTATTTCTCCGCCAAAACTAGCAGCTTCTTCTGTAGCTGCGGGACCCTACTCCAACAGTCCCCTAACACTTACTTGTGAGTCGCCCTCGAGTCACTACCAGCGGGCTTCTCCTGCCGCGGTTTCTCCTTCGCCTCCTGCGAAGTGCGTTGTAGCTTGTCCCGAAGTCCTGCGACTTCGTTCTTCATTACCTCGACATGTTCTTTTGCCGAGTCAAGCAGGGATTGATCAATTTTGGAGTCGTCTGTCTGATCAATTTCTTCTCTTACAGTGGTGAACTCCTTCATTTTCTGCTCGGCTGCGTCGACCAGCTCAGTGATCTGCTCCTGATAAGGTTGAAGCAGGTCGCTAATGTGGACCTCCTGTGTTCTTAGCCGTTGCACTTCCTGCTGTAGTTGGTTCATCTCCTTTGTCTTCCTCATCTTCTAGAGAGCGGCTAAGCTCTTAATTTATTCTTTCATGGCCGTTGCAGTAGCCTCTACCTACTGAATATTCTGCTCTCTCTAGAAACTCATCTAACTCGGCCCATGTGTCTGTTGCTTCCTTGAGTATCGACACTGCTTCTTCAATGCGAGATTTCACCTGCGCAAAAGTGAGTCGAAAGGCTTCTACTCGCTCTTTCTGGTCTGCCTCAGAGGTGTCTCGGATACGAGCTTCAAGCTCGGCGATCTGTACTTCGTGGTTTGCCTTCAACCTGGCCACCTCTTCATCCATTCTAACCACAGTTTCTTCCAGAGCCTTTGCTCTATCTGCTACTCGCCTTAGCTTCTGGGGGGTGGGTAATGCAAACTCAATGTTACATTTGGGTAGCTCTAAGGCAATACTCTGTAGTGCCTGAGAGAGTTCCTGATCCCTGTCCTGACATGTTTTTAGCTCGTCTACCTTTTTCTGATATCTGGTAGTGAGTGCTGCATTCTGCTTCTTCAGCTGCATGTTCTGCGGTTAGCTTCTACTGGATCATGTATAATTGGTCAATGTGGAATTCCGCAAGGTTAACCTCAATGGATTGCCCCAATTGAACTAGTGGGTCCTTCATTGTCGTAGGGAATCAGATACTCCCTGGTGGAATCAACACGGTGTTGAGGCGATCCGCTGCTAAGCTCTCTTCGCGGAATACTGACTGTGTCGAAGTTTCTCCGACGGTCGCCTTTATTGATGGAGTGTGTAGCATGATAGTCTTCTCTGTGAATGTTTTTAAGTCAAGAAGTTGTTTTTCTACTGTTCTCTGCATCTTTTCCTACGATGACTTCACTGCGTCAAATGAGTCCTTTAATGTGTCGCACGTCCTTGTTGCGATGAGTTCATAGTCATCATCTGTTAGTGCAGTGTGTGGAACTGGTTTTGAGGTTTTCTGCTTCTTTCTCTTCTGTGTCTCTGTGGTCCCTTGGCTTCCATTCTTTGTCATATGTGTCTCTGTTGATTCTTCTGGTAGGTCTTTTCTCTTTTTGCGTGGCGGTGGTAATTCTGTTGTACCTTGTGCCTGGGTGTCCAATTTTTCTTTGCCCTTTTCTGGTGGGTCTGTCTGGGCGGTCTCCATTGGCAGTGGCATGGTATCTTCGTATTCTTGTCGCCATTGGTCATCAAATCCTTTGATGACATTCTCAACGTCCTGCGTTGTCATTCTGAACCAGCCAGGAGCCCAATCGTCCCTTTTAGTCCTTTTGGGCCTCAGGTAGATTCTATGGCTGTCTGCCATAAAATTAAGCCGGTTATCATATGCGTCCACAGTCTCTGTACTGATCCTTGGTGATTGCTGGATAAGGTTCTTCAACATCAAATAGTATTCATAAAATACTATTGTATTAACCTGTTTTCGTGCTGGACTGTTGGTGTCCCATAAACTAGCATAGCGCACACCCCTGGGTGCTCCCCCTGCGATCTGTGGGAACTGGTTGTTGGGCGGTTCCTTCCATGCGACGAATGCACACAGTATAAGTAGCCACGAGAAGTGGAAAGGGTGGTTGGCTTGATCTTGGGATGCCAAACAATCTTCCTGAAACATATTTAATAAAAATAACGACCAATTGAACTACTCTCCTTCTGTAACTTGTATGGCCAGATTGATCACCGATCCTGTGACTTCCTTCGGTCGGACCTTGGTTAGCAGACTGGCTGTAAATCTGAGTGTCTCATTCTGTAAACTCATGATATCATAAGCCCTGCCTCCTCGTTGTAGCTGATACTTTTTAACTAAGGCTGCTTGTAGTTTGGAATCCTTGGTTTTTCCTGTTATCTGTATCTCAGGATCTTTACCAGTCTTAGACAGGCTGGTAACACGGTGTATCAAGTCAACGTTGAGGTCGATTTTGTGACCTAGCCAGAGATAGCCTCCATGTACACATGACAGGAGGACACGCACCACAGCATTGACCTCTGCGCTATGTCCAAAATGGGGTAGTCTCAACACATTGAGCAGACCTGAACGCTCAAGAATCTGGACATGTGGCATGGAGACGAATTCTTCTCTACCTGTCCTTGGATTCTTCTCAAGCACAAGATACGCATCTGTCTTGAAGTGAGGGTATGTCTTACCGCCCCTTAGGTTGTAATCAATAAATTTGACAACACCAACATATCCTACTAAATCGCCATTTTCCTTTACTCGAGAATCTATTGGCGGTATGGGCAGAGGAAGCTTACCGCTCTTGGAAAGTCTAATGTCTGGAGCGCCTTCAACTCATGGTATGAGGTAGTCCGCTGCACTACGGACTTCCTCTTCCTGCTCGGACCTGGATTCCTCCATGAGCTGGGAATGGTTTCTCGTCTTTGGTGGTTCTCTGGTTCAGGACGAGCTCGGTGGGTTATTTTTAGGTGGTGTCGTCATAGCTCCTGCAATGCCGTGACACTGAAACCTTCTCAAAATGTTTGCTATAGGTTCATCCTCGGACATAACCCACTTAGTACCCGATGGCGGGTGTGCTCTGGCTGCAACTTCTCAAAATCACAGCACTCTGTAACCACTTAGCTTGACATAGGGAATGCTTAACACTTACTCTCCAACTCTCGATTTTTCTGCAAGCGTAACCGTCCCGATTGAATACTTTCTACTTTTATGTCAAATACGATAATCCCGGACATAACGGTCGTCTGGACTGGGCGCGTCGGTCATATTAATTGCCCGGATAGGACCAGATCCGTCATCCAATCCTTAATTAATACTAAAATCTTGATAGAATTTCCCTCGAGATGTGGGTGTACAGGCACCAGTCTCGTCGGAGATTTACCAAATCTGGAAAAATTTATTATATTGTTTCCAAATCTATGGTAGAGGGTACCGATCATTTCTTCATTAACTACCTGTCAGATAGTGACTTGGCTAGCCCACTGTCGGTTGCAAACTGAGTACGTGGCACGGGGAAACATCGTACTGCTGCGATGCAACTCCGCATCACCTGCACAAACAAATAGTGTCAAAATTTTAATAATTTTTTTTTTTTTTGAACCGTCTTGGTGCAATTCCTCACAACTAAACTATCTGCCGGTGTAGACTGATTCTCGGTGCGATGCCTCCTTTCAACTACACTGGACATCTGCACCGTTATAAACCGGTTTTAAGCTAGGGCTGAGAGGCGAGGTGGCTTATCACTATAGAGCTTAAGCCTACTGCCATTGATCCATGTGGGAAGAAGCTCCCCGTTCAACTGGCTAAGCTGAACGGCACCTCCCTCCGTAACTTGCTGTATCTGATACGGCCCGAGCCAATGTGTCTTGAACTTTCCTGGGAACTTAATGAATCTGCTGTCATAGAGGAGTAATAGGTCTCCGATCTGGAAAATCTTGCTCTTAATGTGTCTGTCATGCCAAGCTTTTTCTCTTGCTTTCTGCACTTTTTGATGGAATCCGGCGATGAATCTGTCTTCTTCTAAGGCAAGCAGCTGTGATAGCCTTTCCTCCACTGTGTCTGTATCAGTCATCTCGGTAATCTGAGCGATTCTTAAACTGGGAATAATATACTCCATAGGCATAACAGCCTCCTGTCCATATACCAAGCTGAAAGGTGTGTGTCCCATAAGTTTCTTGCATGTGGTTACGTATGCCCATAATACAGCGTTAACTCTAAGATCCCAATCATTCCTTTGGTTATTGCAGATTTTAGTAAGATCATTTTCTAGAATCTTATTGAAGGCCTCCACCGTACCATTAGCCTGTGGATGGTAAGGAGTGCTCTTATAGTGCTGAATCTGGAATTCTTCTGTCAAAGCCTCAATGGTGTGGTTCAAGAAATGTGTGCCTTGATCGCTCATCAAAATTACTGGGCATCCAAATCTACTGATGATGTTTTCAAAAAGGAACTGTGCGGCTGTAGCAGCATCACAATTTCTTACTGCTTTGGCCTCTGCCCATCTGGTGAGGTATTCTGTTCCGGTAATAATATATCTCGCACCCGTGCGCTTTCCCGGTGGGTTGATAGGAGCCACAAAGTCTATAGCCCATTTGTCAAATGCGCGCAACGTGACCTACGGTCGTTGCGGCATTTCATCGCGTCGCGAGGGTTTTCCTACCCTCTGGCAGATATCGCAGCATCTGCAAAAGTCCTTGGTGTCTTTGTGTAACGTAGGCCACCATAGTCCTGCCTCCAGGATTTTCTGCGCAGTCGGCTTTCCAGCGAAATGACCTCCTGCGGTTCCTGAGTGTGCCTCTTTAAGAATAGCGTCTTTTTCATGCGGCATTACACATCTGCGTAGAACTTCATCCGGACCTAACTTATATAGGCATCCTGCAATGAGGGTGAAGTATGCTGCCTTAACAACCAACTGCTTCTTTTGCTGCTTAGTGAACTCATCAGGTGCTACTCCTGTAGTGAGGAATTGAATAATGTCGGCATAGTAGTCATCTGCGATATGCACAGAGAACAGCTGCGCATCGGGCAGACTGTCTTCTAGGTTACTGGGCTCTTCCCCTGAGTCTATACGCGACAGATGATCAGGTCCAACATTCAGTCTTCCTGGTTTGACAATGATTTCAAAATCATACTCCTGGAAGAGGAGTAACCATATGCAGATTCTCCCCCCTAACACTGGTTTATTGACTAGGTACTTCAATGCGGAATGGTCAGTAAACATTTTAAACGAGGTGCCCAATAGATAGTGCCTGAACTTCTGCAGCGCATACACCATAGCTAAGCCCTCTCTTTCTGTTGTGGTGTAGTTTTTCTCTGCTGTTGATAGCTTTCTGCCTGAATATGCGATGGGATGGTCAAGATCCCCTTCTCCTGGATGTGTCAAGACGACTCCTAGTGTGATGCCTAATGCATCCACGTGTACATGAAATGGCTTAGTCCAATCTGGAAACACTAAGATGGGTGCTGTGACCATCTTTTCTTTAAGCATGTCTAGGCTCTGCTGACATTCCTCATTCCATAGGAATTTTACATCTTTCTTCAGCGATTTCTCCATTGGTGCTGTAATCTTTGCGTAGCCCTTGATGAACTTTCTGTAGTACCCGGTATGACCAAGTACTGTCCTTAGTTGCTTGACTGAATTGGGTGCTGGAAGATTTACAATGATGGTGATCTTCGTGGGATCTACCATCAAGCCTTGTTTGCACACAATATGACCCAACAAGATACCAAATGGTGCACAAAATATACATTTTTTCAAGTTTAGAGAAATCTGGTACTGCCTACATTTCTCTAACATCAGTCTTAAATCTCCTATGTGCTTATCGATTAGCCCAAATACAGTCCAGTCATCAAAATATACTTCTAAGAATTTATGGATGTATTCTTTAAATACAGCAACTACTACTCTAGAAAATATAGTTGGTGCATTCTTAAGACCAAAGGGCATTACCATGTACTGGAACGAGCCCCATTCTGTTGCAAAGGTGGTCTTAGATCGATCTTCTAGATGTATTCTGATCTGATGGTAGCCTGAAAATCCATCAGTGAAGGAGTAGACCTCCTATCCTCCCACGTTGTCTAGTACCTCGTCGATGAACAGTGTTGGAAATGGATCATGAAGTGATGCATCGTTGAGTTTTCGCAGATCGACACAGATTCTGATGTCCCCTTTTGTTTTCTTCTCTTGGACGACCATGGGCCTAACCCATTCGCTTTCTTCTACTGGTTCAATGATGCCTGCTGCTAGCATCTTATCAATCTCGTCCTTGACTTTTTCTTTGTAACGCGGATTTAATCTATATGGGCGCTGCTTGACTGGTCTAGCGTCCTCCTTCAATGGTATCCTCATCACTCCCAGGTCTCCGACTATTCCCTTCATCTCTGTGAACTTGGTGGGAAATAGGTCCTGATAGTCATGTAACAAATCTGCAATTTGTCCTACTGTTTCATCATTCCAATAGTCTCCAATAGAGGCAAACTTAGGTTCTGCGTCTGTGCCAATATTGATCTGTTTAATCTTGATAGGTTCGGTGATTGCTGGAATCTCTAATTGTGGTCCCCCAACATCGCGGGTTCCTTCTGACTCTGGAATGTTGGTGTTGCGAGGATCCTCATCCGCCTCCTCTGATTTTGATGCAAAATTATAGCATTCCAACGCTTCTGCTAGCTGGATAGTCCACTCAGGTTGGGCCTGCACTGGGATGGTACAGTCCTCGAATATCTTGATCTTGATTACATCTAGGGCCTGAGCAACACCTGGATGTTCTGATTCAAACGCAAAGGTGAGCAGGAAACTGTCTGTCATAAGTGACCATGTAGTCGTCCCCTTGCGCAACTCGGTCTCTGTGTACCAGTTCCTTGGAACTGCGTCCAATGTGTGAATGAATCTATGAACCCATTCATCTTCTGGAATGTCCGACCAGTTGTGTTCACATGTTTGAATGTGTGCCCTGGGGTCAGTTTCTCCTGTGTACCTCTGTGGGACATACTCTTTGTCGACCGAAAATCTGATGGCCATCAATCTTTTAATATCATCCCATGATGCGATATTTTCTTTATGCGCATACCATCATCTTGCGGGTGTGGCTCGTACTGCGAGGTCCATAGTTGCGATCCTCTGCTCGTAAGGGATCTGTTTCTCAAACTGCTCAAGGAATTCCTGAATATCTGTTAGACCATGATACGATGGAATGTCAGTGGTCTCCGCGCCAATCCATTGCAGTGATTTACTCATAAACGCACATCTGCGCGCTGAGACTTCGTAAAGTCTGTTCTGCCAATTCTCTAGGCCAACATCAGAATCTGATGCGCATGAGCTGTCGCGTTGCCAACTGATGTGCCCTTCTGCGGTGGGATTGATGTAGTCGTTCTGGTTCGCAGTCATCTAGTAAAGGCTATCCATGTTATGTGCTTCCTCCCCTGCTCATAAGGGTTCAATATACCTAGGGCCTTGGTAAGGGTCCAGTAGTGCGATGACCCGGATCTACGCATCCTCAAAGGTCATTTGTCTTCTCTTTAGGTCGATGACAGCCTTGCTACCAATCGCCCAATCAATACTTAATAGTGTTGTATATGGTCGACTGTCGCCAATGATTTCTATAACTTCGAATTCCACAAAAGTACGAACTCCGTCAATGTCAACAGGCACCTGTGGCAGTCGACCCAATGGTGAGACTCGCTGCTGGTTAGCTAATCTCAGGTGGATAGGTGATAGGGCTAACTGAGGACTACCCATATGCACCCATGTCTGCTTAGTTAGAACATTCACCTCTGATCCCAGATCTAAGACGACTTCATCCATTTTGAACTCTCCAATCTGTGCCGTGAGTTTCATCTCTCTTCCAGTCCTTGTATGTCCTGTAATATTATGAACAGTGCGGTGTGCACTGTCCGAGAGAGAGGGTTGCTGACACTGATCTATGATGCGCTGTAGCTCACCGATAGCTTTTTCATTTCTCAAGAGCTTCAAACAACTATGTAGGAAGGATTGTATACTTCCTGTCGACTCATCCTCGTCGCATCTTCCCGATGTGGTAGCCTGCGGTATCTGTTCTGGGTTATCGACATAGGGTACTTGCTGCGGTACGCCCCTAGACGGCGGTACCTGCGATCCTGATTGTGTAGATTCCTCAAAGGAAACCTTGGCTTCCTGAAATGTCTCTTTATTCTTCTATAAGTCTAGTGTTGTTGTTTTTCCAGGAGCTCTGCGCACCCACTCCTGACTTGTGTTTTTTCCCGTCTCCTGCGATGTCCGACTGGTGGAAGCACCGCTACGAGTCACAATATTGACTCTTGGTTCTGGATCTGCCTGCTCAACAACAATAAGCTGGATGTTCTGGTGTACTGCTGGTTTAGGGTCTTTGATCTTAGCTAGCAAGGTAGGACACTCTTCGATGGTATGATCATAAGATTTGCAGTAGAGACACATAGTAGTGGGGCTCTGGCAGTCCCTAGCATAGTGTCCTACAACTCCACAATTATAACAAGTGACGGGTCCGCGACCTTGGCCAAAACCTCCTCCTCGGCCAAAGCCTTCTCCACATGCAAAGCCTCCTCCACGGCCTCGTCCTCTGAATCCTCCTCCCCGGCCTCCATAGGTCGGATCAGGTTGTGGTCCTGCTGCTGGACCCGGTGTTTCTGACTAGACTCTGTACACATCATGTTTTCGATCTAACATGAGATCATAGGCTCGGCAATTCTGTTCATCATGTCCAACAGAGTTGCAGAAGACACAGTATAGGTTCTTAGGTGTCTGTACATACTTCTGAAGCAAAGGGCATTGCTGAGGTGGGTGTCCTTGTGTTTTACATATTTCACACCATGGCCCTTGCGTTCGTGGTAAGGGGTTAGGAGCCCCTGACGCTAAGTATTCTGCAAAGACTGGACAGTTGTCTTTGGTATGACCCTATGCTCTACATCGTAAGCACCATATGTCTTGCATAACCTCTTTCCCTTTCTTAAGTTCATGTATTTGTAACGTGAGGTTGGCCAACTGGTTCTGTAGGGTTGTCATGCCTGTGGTAGTTTCTGCTAGAGGTGAAGCCTCTAGTTTCATTGCCATCTCCAGCGCTTCATCTTGAGTAGTGAGTTTCTGCTGCATTAGTGGCAGTCTGATGTGAGGGAACAGCGCTGCAATAAACCACTCCTTATGCTGCTCTGGTGCAAAGTCAAAGCTTACTTGGTCTATCGGGGCTTTGAATTTCTGATCAAAGTCCCATACTGATTCTGATGGAAGCTGCTTGATGTCCTTGAGTTCTGTTATACACTGAGATTCAGACTTAGGTTTCTTAAACTCTTTGATCATGGCGTTCTTGACTTGGGCAAGTGTCTTGGGTAATGTAGTATACTTTATGTACCATGTCAAGGCTCTGTCTCTGAGTGTGGTGACCAACTATACAAGTTTAAGGTTATCATCGTTGATTGTTTTAATGGTCCACATGGCTTCACAAAGGAACCAATGTTGTTCCGGGTCCTCTGCTCCTGTACCTTTAAAAATAGGTAGCTTCATGCCATCTCCCATTCTATTTCTCTGTGGTGGGTGCTGACTGACTGGGTTACTACCACTCAGCGGTGTAGGTGAAGGTGTTGTAGCGGGAGTAGGTACTGTCTGTGAACTACTAGATGGAGTACCTACGGGGTTACTCTGAGTCCCTGTCTGTTTCTGTGGGGTATAGGGGTGGTAAGGAATACCCCCCTCTGGTTCTTCTATGGTGCTAGGGCTCTGTTGTCTAATACTGTCTGAACTGTCTTCAAATACAGGAGAGCTAAAATCTACTTTATACTTCTTTCCACTACGTGTGCATCCAATGTCATCAAAATCACTTTCAAACTCTTGTGACATTACTATCTTTACTTATTCATCTGAAACTAAATCCATTGTTCCTTTTTCATATAGCAGCATCTTAATGGACAAGTTTAGAGATCTTAGGTACTTACCACGATATCCTTTGAAGAAGTACCGTTCAGCCTCGCTGAAGCTTTTTCTCTGGTCAACTGCAGATTCTGTAACGAAGCCTCCTAGCACACTCGCAAGCCAGAAGTCTATTGCTCTCGTCAGGGAATTATCGAGGTTCTGCACTGTCTGAGTCAACTCCGGTGTCCAGACAATGGTTCTTTTCTTCTTGAATGTGTTCCTATCTGTCAACTTGGATAACCAGTCGAACAGCTCGTTTCCATATGTTGCAAAGAATATCGAATGTATGTCTGAAGCAATATGTTTTTCCAACCAGTCCTCTGTGCTTAGTCTAGGATTCCGATTTTCTCTCTTGAAAAACTCCGTTAAGTCTGAATCCAGCCACTGGTGAAACTCTTCTCTGGTAGGATGCCAACAGAACATTAACTCCCAGTCGTTCAAACCGGCAACGGAACCATTTGTTGATTGCATGGGCAGACCCGGGTTTACTATAATCAACCAACAACACCCCTAGATCACTGGCCCTTTCGGCGACAGACCGCAAAGCGGCCTGAAGTCTCACCTGAAGTGACTCTAATGGGTTGGCCAAGGACTCAAGTGTCTTGGACCAGGTTCTGTGGCAATCCTAACTGGTGGCTCGCAGCTCTCCTGGCTGCAAGGTCTCTTCCTGCGCGTCGCGTGACCTCTTGCTCGCGTCACGTGATCTCCTCGTCTCGCGGCTCTCCTAGCTGCGAGGTAGTCCTTTACTCTGCCGTGCGATCCCTTTCCACGGTACGCACTCTCCTAGACTTGCAATACTTTCAACCTTATCGCATCGCCTCGCACTGTGCGACACGCAGCTCCTCCTCGCACTAAACCCCTCAACCTGCAGTATCGCGCACCGCATCTCCTCTGCCGGTGCGTTATCACCTCTCTGTGATATTCTACCTACGCGGTTCAACACACTTAGCGTGGCCCATGTTGACATGCGAAGCTTACATACAAGGTTATTCAATACTGCCATAGAGACTATTTCACGCAAAGCATAAATCAACCGTGTATAGCATGCGAAAGACTTTAACTTATATTTATTCGTTTATTTTATGTGAACAAACTAACACATTCATTCATCAACTGTAAGCAACGATCTTGTGCAACATAGTACATAACAGTAAGCAAATACAATCGCATTCATTCAACACAAAACACGCAGGTTTTACGTGGTTCACCCCCAGGATGGGAGTTACGTCCACAGAACTGTGCTTCTCTATTATAGCTTAAGGGAAGGTAAACACAGTTCTGCTGCACCTCACATGCAGCTCAAGATCTTCTCTCTTAGATCTTTCTTCTCTACCTTTATGTTGTCACTCTTACAACATACTCTTCCCTCTCAGACGATCCCTGCGGATCATTACATGCATGCTCTATAAGCCAGCTATTGGTTTCAGTAAGATTGCTACAGGTAAGACCAGAACCAGAGCTTGGCTTTTACAACAGTCTACTTATCCTTGTTGCCTATTTCAATCACGACTGTCTAACTATCTAACCAACCCTTTACAATGCAAAATTACATCCTTTTATAAGCAGCCCGAAGGTCTTGCTTTTACAACACTGTGGGCATGTCCCAACAGTAACCCAAACCCTAATTAGTGACAGTCGGTCCTCTCTGTCCTTGAGGTAGCCGCTTCCCGTCACACCACAACTCTCTGCAGTCTTCCATGCTTCTCGGCACTGACCATGGGTACTATGCGCCGCTTCTCTTTTCTATCCTTCGTTTTCAATGCTTGAGCCTCGTTGCTCCTTCTTCTTTATGAGGGTCGCTGAGCCCTCCTGTCTTCCGCCGCGGCCTTCAATGCAGTGGGTGAGCTCTCCCTTCTTGGCCACTCAGGTACCGTTTCCTTTCTTTGACTTTCCTATCTCAAAAAGTCATGGTTTCCGGCTCTGCTCTGCAACTGGAAACGTGCTACGGCGTCGTAGCTCCATCTTATCTTCTTTCCGCCAAAACTTATTTCTCCGCCAAAACTAGAAGCTTCTTCTGTAGCTGCGGGGCCCTACTCCAACACTAAGCTCTTGGCTTTCCTACTTTCAGTTTCAGCTGAAGAAAAAGGAGCTGCTCAAGACTTGTTGGGCATGGCTTCCAAAGTTTCTACTCTGGAAAATTTGGCTTGAAAGAAACAGACTAATCTTTCGGGAGCAAAAAGGCACTCCAGCCCAGGTTACAATAAAAGCCAGGACCTTTCTAGGAGAGACTATAGCTTCCAAGCCATCTATCCATAACGAGGTCAGGTTGGAATCGATAGAAGAGAAATGGCTCAAGGAGATTGTCATACATTACCAGCAGCGAACAAACCAACTGATCACCCAAAAAAAGAGCTGGGAAATTCGTCTCGAAGAGCGAGACTTCATCAAATGGAGGTCCAAGCTAGAGAAACATTGTCTTTTCTTCGACAATGCCTTGAAGGGAAATCCTAGGGCGGAAGGAGGGGGAGGGATCCTGACAGAATGCTGGAATTGTCCTACTCGTGGGGTTTAGGAATTGAATCAAACAACAGAGTGGAGGCTCTAGCCCTGCTGCAAGGGATTCGTCAAGTAATATCAAGGAACTTCCAAAGTCTTGTGGTTTTTAGAGATTCAAGACTCATCATCCAGGCCCTGCATACACGAAAATTACCAAACTAAGTCAGTATGAACCAAGTTATCAAGAAAATAGTACTGCTGCTCTGGAAATTCAACTCGATTAGCTTCTATCACATCTTGCGGGGGCTAAATGCCCAGGCAAACCTCGAAGCTAACAAAGGTTCGCTCCAGGGTAGGGGCGTTTTAATAGTCAATGGGATTGACTCTCAAGTTCTTATCCCCTAAGGTAGCTCTGTCAGATGAGACCCCGATTGATGAGGCATGTGCTAACAAACGGTCTGATTTGCTTGCTCCATTCGGTTTGCTACAGGAAAAGATTCGTTGCGCTGTAACGCTCTAGTGTTCAGCACTGAAGTTTGGGGGAATCATTACTCCCTCAAAGTAGCACGTAGGAAACGAGTAGTTTTTTCCATCGTGCCAGAATAGAATGTGAATGATTGCTTCACTCAAAATCCTGCCTTCCTTCCCTCTTCTTAGTCTGTAAGTGAAAAGCATCCAGCCAGGCGTTATTCCTTTTTTTCAGGTAAAAAGTGACCAACCAAAGAGAGTTGGAGAGCTGATAAAATGGTATCAATAGTTACGTCTTACCCATGCCATAGGAAGGGAGTGTTTTATCCACCGAGAGATTTTTTAAAATGGTAGTATGGAGAGCTGATAACCACCATGTAGCCCGTTGTGTGAACTGTGACTCTATATATGGGTGCATGCATTCAACACCTGTTCATTTATTTTGTTATTTCCAGATGTTTTCCATGTAAAAACATGTACGCGTCACAATCATGCTCATGTTTTCTGTCAACGTAACATTATGTGCCACTCTATTTTTTGTCAACATAACAGTCGTGAAAATTGAATAGGAACTCCCTACCACCCTCATTCGCACGCTGCGACACTCTAACAGTGGAATTGGTCAGTAATTGTTTTGATTGCACTAAGAAACTTGGAGGTAAATTGCTCTTTGCAGCAATTATGATTTGTAACTCAGGCACTGTGCCAGACTACCAAAAGGCTCTTCTTTGTGTAAATTTTGGTTTTCAAAGTATGTCCATCGCTGATCTGTTCAAGAGAGCATCAAAGATTTCCAGTTGTAATGTTTCCGATGGATTGCCCGTCGGTCCTTAATATAATTTTTCTAGCCATGTTTGTCTAAAAAAAATATTCTAGAAATTTGACAATTTTTTCACATATATGATCCATCCAAAGTAAGATACATATTGTATAGTAAAATTATAAATAATATTCATTCAAAGTAAGGTGCATCATGAAAAAAAATTCTAGAAATTAACAATATATGTGTAAGGTACATATTTTGTTGTGAAATCATAAATAATATTCTCAAAATTAGACGATCTCTTCACATATAGGATCAATTCAAAGTAAGGCGCATCATGAAGAAAAATCTAGTGAAAATGAGAATAACTAGAAACATTCCATGATCAAGTTTAGTGATTATAAAACACATATATAAAGCATAGTCATGGAAAATAAATCATGTACATGTCATGTCAGAGAGAGTGTTGGACTTATAGGATGCAGATATGCATTACTATCATAGACGTCTGTTATAACGCCTCAAATGCTTTATTCTCATGATCAAATTTAGTGATTATGAAACACATACATAAAGAATGGTCATGACAGATGAATCATGTATGGTCATGAGAGATGAATCTTGCTATATACATATCGTTGTCCCTACACCTATGACGCAATTTGACTAAGGAGCACAACGCCTTGTCTTCGTAGTGTATAATATATTTGAGATGGGAGGTTGTTGGGTCATAAACATTTTAAGGTAAATAAATGTGTGCTTTATCTTATAAGAGCATATTATGTAAGCATGTTATGTAACTTTAATAAATTTATGAAGAGTTAATTATTGGAGTAAATATTTAAAGAGTATATTATGGAAGTATACTACGTAATTGTATGATAAATTTATGATTACAATAAATATTAGCACATTTATATAGTTTGTGGTTGGATCACGTGGATAAGGATCAAATGGTTAAGAGATAGTTATGAAATGGAAGACAATTTGGAATTTTTTTTATTCCTTATATTCTTCTAGTTAAACAAGTTTAAGTGTGAGTTATCCATGCATAGCTAAATGTTATGAGTGACATTCTTCTTGTTAGCCATTTATCAACTATCACTTATTATTTATATATATATATATATATATNTATCAACTATAAGTAATTTTATCCATTCATTAGCTAGCTACCACTAATTTTTTATATTCCTTTTTTTATAATTGTTTATATGGAATTTTGAAAAATCAACGTCGAGAGTACACTTATCTCATCCTCGTCTCGATAAATATATAATAAATAATATTCTATTGTTGCAGCCAAGTCAAATATCTTTATACTACTTGTTGTCTTATTATATTGTGTTAGGTACCTTATGTTTGGGGAACACACTTCCTCATAAAATATTGTATTCATGCAAACTTGTTCTTTTCTTATTCTTATTTTGTGTTAGGTACCTTATGTTTGGGGAACACAGTTCTTCATGAAAACTTGTATTCATGCAAACTTTGAGGATGGGTATTGCTAATCTTAATCTTTAGGGTATTAGTAATATTTGTGATATCATTCGTTTGTTAACCTCTTATTATTAGAGTTGTTGTTGAAGGGTATTGGTTTGCATTTGTTGGATAGGTTGTTATTGTTTTTCTTCATGAAAACTTGTATTCATGCAAACTTTTTGAGGATGGATATTGCTAATCTTAATCTGTATTATTAATATTTGTGGTATCATTCGTTCGTTAACCTCTTAATATAGAGTTGTTGTTGAAGGGTATTGGTTTGCATTTGTTGGATAGGTTGTTATAGTTTTTCATTCGGTATATTATATGAAATCTGTGATTATATTTATAAATAATTATTAAATAATATACAATTCATAAAGGTGAATAAGAAATAATATAAAATTCTAAAAGAAAGGCTGATACGTTATCCTGTGAGAGTAATGAATATTTATGAATATTGTTGTTCATGATAAATTTGTACATATAAGTATGGAATTTGGTATTGGTTTAAGAGTGTAAAGAAAATTCAGATGCAGATTGCATGGGGTATAATTCTATGTCGATTGTGTAGATTAAGATTCAACTCAGGCATATTGTTATAAATGGCAATGGCATTGTGGGTATCAAAGATGATGCTATAATAATGAAGGAAATGTAACCATATCATACGACTAGTGATGGCTGGTAACGATCGAGAGAGATTATTTTTTAAGGCAAACCAAATGCAGCTCGCCGGGCATAATTTCATTATCCTCCTGGCTTGACTGTGAATGGATTTGATGCTACATTTATGAATTTGATGTTTCTATTGAAGAATGAATTTATGAATTTGAATTAATATTGTTGACCAAGAATGAATTTGATGTTACATTTATGGAATGAAAATGAGTTCCATTATCCTACTGTGAATGAATTTGATGCTACATTTATGAATTTGAATTAATATTGTTGACTAAGAATGAATATGATGTTACATTTATGGAATGAAAATGAGTTCCACAGCACTCCAGCTGTGTGGAAGCATGCAAATTCGGTTCACGAAGATACTTTACATTTAATTTGTTAGTGATGGAGGCTGCGTCGGCTTTTATGTTGAAGGTTTCGTCCATTTGGATAACTTCTTGTTATGCGGAAGGCTTCTGAGGTCTTTCATGAAATAATCTCTTTTTGTTGTGCTGTTACAACTATTTTGATCCGACCAGTACATATCCTTTTCTCCAAACCCATATATAGCTTCTTGTGGATACTAATAGCGACGATGTTGTTCCTACTTGAGCAATTTTGGCAAGAACACAACAACAACCAGCATATATCCTCAACAACCATTGAAATGAAGGGAAAAATTTAGAAGATCACACAGGAGAATTGATGTCGTTCAATAAATTCTCCTATCAGGAACCTCCCAGTGCAGTTGTATGATTTTGAATTTGAGCAGGCGAGGACTCGAATAATATAATCTCAGTCTAGTTTTGTATAATGGCAATGGATCTGGATCAACTTGTATTATCAACTGAGGAGGTGGTAGTATCGGATCTCAGAGTGAAGTTGGCAGGCGAGCCTTCTGCCATCCGGCCTGCGGAGGCCACAGAGAGGCGATCGTTTTTCCTCTCAAATATCGATCAAGTCCTCCTATTCACTGTAGAGACCGTTCATTTCTTTGCCCATAATCCGCGATTCCCATTCGAAGACGTTGTTGAAGTGCTCAGGAGCGCTCTGAGTAGATTGCTGGTGCAGCACTACGAGTTCTTGGGCGGGAGGCTGAGGCTCCACCCAGTAAAGGGCCGTTTCGAAATCGACTGTAATGCAGCAGGAGCCCTTTTTGCAGTTGCCAACAGCGAGCTGGCCATGGAAGATCTCAACGATATAACGTATCCCAACCCAGCTTTTAAACAATTGCTTCTCCTGCATCATGGACGTGAAGAATTAGCAGCAGAAGCTCAAACGATCCAAGACCTGCCTCTCTGTTTTTTACAGGTAGTCTTGTATATCATATTCGTTAGGCATTTTGAGGGGCAGTCTAATGTTGTAGTAAACAAATTTTGGTATTGTGTTACACAAGAAGTTGAAGCTGTGTTTTATAGAT
The DNA here is from genome assembly GCA_001517045.1 of Pseudotsuga menziesii. NCBI lineage: Eukaryota > Viridiplantae > Streptophyta > Pinopsida > Pinales > Pinaceae > Pseudotsuga > Pseudotsuga menziesii. Next base: position 609,758 of record LPNX010127642.1, read on the forward strand.
ATAAAAAGTTGCTTCAAAATCAAACAAAATTGTAGAATTTTTCTTAGATCTTAGTAGTAAACAAATTTTGGTATTGTGTTACACAAGAAGTTGAAGCTGTGTTTTATAGATATAGAAAGTTGCTTCAAAATTAGATAAAATTGTAGTAGAATTTTTATTATATTTTCAAAAAATGTTGAATTAGATCATTTTACTATTTAACAAAAGAAATTATTGGGTCTTTTGAATTCTGTTTCAAAATTGGACAAAACTAGAGTATAATTATGTTCATATTTGGGTCTTTTGAATTCTGTTTCAAAATTTGACAAAACTGGAGTAGAATTATGTTATTTTTGAGGTTTTTTTGGTTGGATAAGATCATTTTGTTAAAGGAAAATTAGTTGACCTGATATTAGGTTACATGATTTTTTGAACCTTGCTTCAAAACTGGATAAAATCTTAGTGAAATTTATATTTTCATTGAAATTCATAAAGTTTTTTATGTAGTGCTTTCAACAAGTAGAAAAAATAAGCTTTAAATAAGCTTTAGATGAACACCTCAAGCCAATCTTACAGTAAAAGGTTAAATCTCTTTTACCATAAGTCAGAAAATTTTCAAAATAAATTCAATAGAAAATTCAAGAATGATCAGAATTTCACTTCATCTAAATTATAATGAAATAGTATATCCTTCTAAATGGGCCTCAGCTTCAAAAGAAAAAAATGACTGAAGCTTCTTGATGGATGAAAACTTAATTATTTGGAGTCAGTTTCTGGAATTAACTGTGTATGAATTTATGAATCCGACGTAGGGAAATCTGCTGCATCATTGAATTTGTGTATGAATTTATGAATTCATGTGTTTTGAATAGATTGAGAGATGAGATGGTAGTAACAGAATTTCGGCCGCGTCCGGTGCTGTAGGTAACGAAATTCAAATGCGGGGGCTTCACAATCGGGATGGGAACGAATCACGGAGCTCTAGATGGACTCTCGGCCTGCCATTTCCTTCGAAATCTGGCCTCCTTAGCAGCTGGACTAGAGAGCCCGGCCATCATTCCCTACAACGACAGAAGCTTACTCGAAGCCCGCTGCCCTCCTCGCATAGAATACGACCATCCCGAGCTCGTAAAACTGGACGTTGCCGGTAGGGTGGCCGGTGCTCTGCACCATCCAGCAAGCCGTGACTACATGTTCAAGCTTTTCCAGCTATCGGGCGAGGCAGTGGAGGGCATAAAATCCAGGGCATTGCAGGGCGGGGAGCTGGAGCGGTGCAGTGGATTCGAAGCCGTGATCGCTCATCTCTGGAAAGCGCGAACGGTAGCGCTGGGAATGAAAGCGGATGAAACGTCGTGGGTGCTGTTTGCGGTGGACATGAGGCCCCGAATGGACCCCCCGCTCCCCAGAGAGTACGCGGGTAACGCCGTTTTTCCTGCTTATGCTTCTGCGAGTGCCACAGAATTGGAGGAGGCAGCGCTGTGGTGGTGCGTGGCGAAGGTGCAGGAGGGCGTGGGGAGGTTGACAGACGCGTATCTGAGGTCCTGTATTGACTGGGGGGAGCTTTACAGGGGAATTCCTCGGGCCGGTGATGGCAAAGACAGGACTGTATTTGTGTCGTCGTGGTGGAGATTGGGATTTGATGAAGTGGAGTATCCATGGGGAAAGGCTGTGTATTCAGGGCCTGTCATCGATGGCCGCCTCGATATTGTGCTCTTCCTGCCCAACAAACAAGATAGCAAAGGTGTCAATGTATTCCTGGCACTCGATTCGCACTCAATGACTAAATTCTGCAATCTCTTCCCGAATACAGAATAGACACAGCCCTAATTCCTTCGTTATTGTTATATGTTTTTCAATGGATTAAATAACACGAAGCTACAGTTCTAACAGCTAAACGGATTAAATAACACGGAGCTACAGATCTAACAGCCATAGCTACTTGTTAAATACAGATATGAAAATGTACTTGATATAAGATGATAATGAAGGTCTCTCTGTTATGCAGATCTTCAAGACAATGTATTGTGTTTAGTTTCGGCGAGAGTAAGTATAAATCCAGCTTATAATCATTTATATTGGCTTTTTCACTAAATTGAAGTGGCATTCGCTATTTTTTTAGTTGTTTAAATAACTTTTATTTATACAATTGGGTTTTTTTAATATAATTTTGGGTTTAAAGAGATCAGATTCAAAAGATGGTTTTAGGAAATTGTGGAAATAAGATAAAGTGGATATTATATTAGGGAGTAGTCTAAATATTAGGTTTTTAATTTTTTAGAGTATATATATATTTTTTTGTTTATTTCAGAAACTTTGTTGGAAATTTGTAAATAATCTTAGAATTAAATATATTAGTTATAGAAATTGTATAATTTGGATGTTATTAGAGTATTTGATAGTGTTGAATTTATTTATGAATTCAAAAATACTATTTGAACACTTACAAATTTGGATTTTACAAAATAAAAAAATACAGTACCAAAATTTACTGAAAAATCCAAAACTTAAAATAAATAGACTACTCTATATATTAAAAAGTATATATCAAAGTGGTGTCTCTCAATAAATGCTTATATAATATGGTATGAAATTATGAAAGCATGTAAAAGCTATTAAAAAAAATTACTTTATAATGGAAATTCTATGGTAGAAAATAAGGTCGTTGAGGAAATATATCACATGAAATCTTGGGTGGAGAAGTGGTTTTTCAATCCATTTTTAAGTTTTTTTGCAAATAGAGAAGTGATGTGAACAAATTTTGGGGGTCTCTTTAAATTCAATCCAAAATAGATGGGGAATGGGGTATTCAAAAGTTTTGTTATTCAAAATTTGAAAATTTGTGATTTATTAAATGAGAACTCGGTCATGTTCCAATTTGTAGAAAGATTAAAAAAAGTCAAGATGGTTATATAAGAGAGTGGGAAAAAGATCATTATCAAAAATCTCAAAAGGATTTAGATGAAGTTGAGGCTAGATTGTAATACCATTTGGGATATGAGAAAAGAAGATGGAACAAAAGTTAGATGATTTCAAGAGGATTTAGATGAAGTTCAGGCTAGATTCTAATACCATTTGCGATATGAGAAAATAAGATGGAACAAAAGTTAGATGATTTCAAGAGATTGTAGAGATAGGGGTAGCCCATTTTTAGAAGGTCTATAAAAAACCCTCCATGGAAACTATTGAAGAACTAATTAAAATGGCATCATCTTTTTCAAAATTTATGGATCAACAAAAAAATGAAGATATTTTATCATAAATATCCAAAGAGGTTAAAGTGGTGTATAACCTTTGGAGATGTCCAAAAGCACATGACCAAATGATTGGGAGAGTAGAATTTTATTTATTTATTTATCATTCAATAGGGGTAAAATGGTTCAGATAGTAGAATTTTATTTATTTTTTAATCATTCAATGGGGGATCTCTTGAGGATGGTGGGGGATTCACTATATCGAGCAAAATGCTAGGTTCCATTTACTTGACTTTCATACACTCACCCCTAAGAAAGAATCCAAGATATTTTGAGGATAATAGGCTAATCTCCTTATGCAATACAATTTACAAAATAATTGCTAAGATAATAGGCTCTAGGTTAAAGGTCTTCTCAAACACCATGTCACAAGATAAATTTAGGTTCCTACCAAATAGGTGGATTCATGATGCAATAGGGGCAACTTAGAGGGTTTACATTCCATAAAAATAAATAAAATATTGAACCATTGTTGTCAAAATAGACTTATATAAAGGCTATGATAGGGTAAGTTGGTTGGCTATGATAGGGTAAGTTGGTTGTATATGACGTTAATGTTAATTCACGTTGGAATGAATATTTAGATGGTAAATTGGATGTTCACCTTTAGTATAATTTTCTCTTTTAATAAATGGTTTGGAATCTAGATAGTTTTCCCACAAAGGAATTAAGACATAAACTCCCTACCTTACCCTTTCTTTTCTTGTTAGTAGTTGAGGGGCCTAAGCATATCAATTAAAGAGTGCACAAGATACAGTTCTTTAAAAGGAATAAAAGTAGGTAGATCTTTATCCCTACCTCCATTTATTTTTTATGATGTTATCTTATTTGGGTTAGGCAATGCGAGTGAAGTAGGAAAATACGAGATTCTAGAATTACACTACAGAGCAACAAGAATGGAAGTCAATTTTAATAAGACAAATATTGTATTCAACGCTCTAGAAGTAGAGCAAGAAAGAAGGATACTTCAAAATATCCTACCTTTCAAGATACCTTCATTTGATAATGGAGTGAAGTATTTTGGAGTTACATTGAAGTCAAATGATTGTAGGTTTAAAGATTGGAATTGGCACTGTAAAGAAATAGAAAATAGAGTGATAAACCGATGAACTATAGGTGGTTATCTAAAGGAGGAAGACTAATCCTAATGAAAATGGCCTTGGAAGCAATCCCTATTTATGGACATTCACTAGCTTATATATCCCAAATGCAATACTAGGAAAAGTAAGAAAGAAATGCTTCACCTAAAGAGAGAAATGGGAGGCATTCCTTTAATAAAATGGAATAAGATAAAATAACCTAAAGAAGCTATGGGATGGGGTGTATAGCACATACATTACCTAGGTAAATATTTGGCAAGAACTCAATGAAAATAGTAACAACAACAGCCTCCATAATATGGTAGGCATTAGTAAAAGCATTCCCCACTTGGAGAATGGGAAGTGGGACCGGAAGAAGAATAGGAGAATAGGAAACATATGTAAATAACTCACCTATCTAGAGTAATGTTGTATTGGAGAAAATAGATTAAGATTTCAAGGGGAGGAAGCAAGAATATAAACCTAAAATGTGCAAGGACGAGTATAAGCGCTAACCAAAACGCCCTCAACTCGCCGAAATCTGGCAAACCAATTCATACTGAAATGGCAATTTAGACTGCTCAAATCGCAATTCTGGCGATCTAACTCGTTTTAAAATTGGTCATTTAGTCTAAGACCACCAAATTTGATTGTTGAAATTGCAAAATTACGAAAATAACAGTTTCCTTCAACAATTTTAGCTGGTTTCTATCAAAAATTTGCCACAAAAGCAGGGCGTTTTAGTTGTCTTTTATCCTACTCGTATGTGCAATGGCTCAAACAAAGTGCAATAGGGATCAGGGAAGAGGATGATGAGAAAATATGGTTATTGAACAACTCATAAGGGAGATATACTAACCACTTATAATACAAAGAAATTTTTTGAATGAGGAAGGAGGTGAGAATAAGTGGTGGTGGAAACCTATGTGGACTATAAAAGCCCCTTTAAAACAAGATTTTTTCTTTGTTTAGCTCTTTGAAATAATATTGACTTGGGATGAATCACGGGGGGTTCAATCAGTGAAGTTGTTACATAGCACGATCGTTCGTAGGATATTAAAGAATATCGCAATTTCACTAAATATTGGAAAATTCATCCTAAAATAGTATTGTTGAACCCACCTCCCAATATACCTTTCCAATTAAGAAAACCCCTAATCTAACAAAATATTATAGGTATGGATTTTTTTAACCCATTTTTAATACCCCCTTTATATCATATTATCAAGTTGTAACAAATAGGATCCCTAGCGTATGTCACTATAAGAAAACATGATATTAAATAAAATGATAGTATAATGCTACTAATGATCCCACCGAGATTGCACAATAGCCTAATCAATTTGTAGCATTTGATAGTGGAAGACCCAATGAAAAAATAAAAAGGAAGGAAAAAATGTATAAAAGGAAACTCAATGAAGAGATCAATGTAAAAATAATGTAAAACACTGATAGTCCAATAGTGAGTTCAATGCTTAGAAAATATGAAAATTGCAGATGTTTCACACCACAACCTACCAATCAACCAATTTTATATCATGTAAATACAAGTATAGCCATAGAGAGATCATGTTTTGTATAAGCTTAATAAATTAAACTTTATAAAAATGCAAAATTGAAACCCTTTGATAAATGGACTTCCATACATTTCATCATTATTTTATTTATTGAGACAATATGTGTGTAATGTCCCGGTTTTGACCCCGTTGCATTAGATGTATATGATGTATGAATATAAATGATCATGGTGTGGAGCTAAAGGCCAAGGCCCCACCATTGATCGGTTATGCTATGTGTTGGATTTAAATTCATCATCGATGGTATATTGGGGCATGCGGCACATATTAAATGATGGTTATCATGTAAATATGCATCATAATTAATTAAAATGAACACAACCAGCTACGGTCGCGGCAACTAAATCGAAAGGGGCATGATTTTCCCAAGGATGAGGATGTGGGGGGGGGAATTTGTCAATCTTGAGCCAAAAAGGGAAAAACCCATGTGTCATCTTCTTTGGTTTTATTCCAACCACCTTCATTAAGAATTTCTGTTGGCAGCTGGGAGGAGTTATGGCAGTTATTGTTTTGGGGTGTGGGGTGGTAGGACTGTCATTCCTAGCCTACGCCCTTTATTCAATTCGTCCTCATCCTTCACGTAGACTCTTCTTCCTCCCCATGAGTGGCAAAACGCTAAGGCATTGCAATTCGCGTCCTTGCCATTGCTGCTCACCTTCACGCAGGAAATTGCTGTTGTTACTCACGCACATCCAATTTTCGCGTCCTCTCAGCTGTTGTTGTTCACACACGAGCCCAGGAAGAGCTGTTCATTCCTCACGGGGTCTGATTGTCTCCCTCACGCACAGAAATTTCTGGGTTTTACCCACGTGATTTTTCTTCTGCGGATTGGTGGACGGTGCAGCTGTATCTTTGCCTCACGAGCTGAACTATGGATTTGGCATTGATTGTTACTCATGCCCAGGTCGGAATTCTGTTAATTTCTTTTACCGCAGGGTCTGTGTAAGTCTCCCCGTGGCTTCATTGTCTTGAACGGATTGCTGATTTTTCCCCTGTTGTACTTGGGTTGCTATTGCGTTTGGGAACTGTTGTAAATTCACCTGAGAGTCATTTTGGCCACGATAGGGCCAATAATGACTCAAAAGTCGTTTTCCTGTTTAGGCTGTGATAGCTGACTTGGTTGCTTGTGTGCAATGGTTGGTCTTCAGACTGTATTGGGAGCAAGGATGTGGGCTGAGTTTTGCTTGATAAACCTGGTGGCTGGAACCACACAGACAGAGCTAGAGGGCTAACCTTCTTCTCCATCACCCCTGAATAGCACTGGAAGGGAATGCAGGGCCTGAGGGACTGAGTAGCAGAGAAGGGACTGATTCCTTGTGTTGGGTGTGTTTGGGTGTTTTAGAGGTCAGGCTAGTTCTGGTGTAGGTGTTCTTGGCTCTGTAATGAGCTCACCAGCTTAGCAATTTGCCTTCTCCAGCTCCTTAATGGCCTGATAAACCCAACTCTGCTGGCTTGGCTGTGTGTTTTGTGTATCCCTGGCTATGTGTAAGCCTGCTAGTTCCCTTATTCCGTGGGGAATCATGCCCAGCTCGGGGGTGGCAGCGCTGCTGAGAGATTAAGGAGCACGCTAGCCTATGGTTGGGTGGAACGTTGCAGCGACGTAGCTGGTTGCGGATTGGATTCTTCATAAGATAAGTGATTTTCTCCATTTTACTTCTGCAACTGTAAATTCTGTTAATGAAATTGATGAACATGTTAATATGATTATTGATGTTGAATGAATGCATCTGTGCACGATAGATGTTCAATGTGCATGTTTCTCTGTATTGCATTTCCCTGCAGCATTTTGTTTTAGCATTTCAACATTTTATCTATGCCTGTACATGTTCATGGGCAGTTAGCCCGGGTGTTTAAAGCTAGTAGTCGCGTCCTCTACGCCGGTCGGAGGCATGGGGACGTGACAATGTGAACACTTGATTTTCACTAAGAATAAACTACAACAAAGAAATAATATTGTTTCATGGGAAAAATGTATATGTTTAAAAAACTTGAAACAATCCATTGACAAAAATTTACGTCCTAATAAAATATTTCTTATCCATCGTACTAAATTTCCTCTACCTTAATTGGTCATCTTGTATACAATCACTTTCTACATTTAACTTTACTTAACATTACACAAAACTCTATTTAACATAAATATTTTAAAAACAATATCATAAAACAAATATCAAAAACATTCTATTTGACATGAAAACACATACTAAATAAATATATATATTACTTTTAACAGTGGTTCACCATGGAAGCCCAGTTTACACCATGGCTATGTCCACCCGGGAAATCATCTCTTATACTTGCTTGGCAAGTATACATGAATGGGAAACAACAACCCCAAGAGGGCCAATCACTATAAACGTCTCACCATCCTAATATTTCATTACATACAAGGGCTCCCAAGGAGCAAATGTCCTCATCGAGATTCGAACCCGAGTGGGGAGTGCAACAACCAAATCTCCTAGCCACCCGAGCTACACCCCATGGACACATGCTATATATATATATTAAAAAAAACAGTAACCGAGGCTCCAATATAACACAATAATTGAGACTCCACTCGATGCCTATAATTTGCACCAAGGGAGCATGGCTATTAACATTCCAAGCCAAAAGCTTTCATAGTTATTGCTTGTTCTCCAGGAATAGTTCACCAAGAGTATTTGATGAGGAATCCGATAAGGAACAACCTTTTGTGAGATATAAGAGAAATTGGTGGGAAGATATGTGTCTATGGGAGGACTTCAAATATAAGAAGAAGAAGTTATATGTATGAATCCATCCCACGATTTGAATTTTATTCCTCATCCAATCCAAATAAAATAACTCCCAATATTTATATTACTATATCAAATTAAAAAACCCCTTTGACCCCTTCATACAAGGCAATATATTTTTTAGGTTTTTAGGATTATTCAAACCCCCAATATAAATGGGCGTGATATGGTATTTCTCTTCCTAGTGAACCCCCTATGGGATAACTATAAAAAGAGAGTCTAGTAGAGTCTCAGAAGACGTATTCTTCATAAAAACAATGATAAGATTATCTCACACTTATTGACAGAATGCCCTTTTAAAAACATAGTTTAGGAGGAAGGTTAAAAAATGGTAGGTGGAAAAGTAAAATATCTAAGAAGTATTTAGAGGCCTACTTGAACATCTAGTTTAAGGAGAAAATAGTCAAAGACCATAAGGCCTTACCTTATGTAGTACTTTGAGCATGATAGTTCTCAAGAAATGAAATGATTTTCCAAAACAAGGACATGTCACCCATTCAAGTCATATATTAAATCAAATATTCCTACAAAGAGGTTTAGAGGCCAAGAACGATAAATCCTCTAGCATTGATTGCAAGTCCAAACATTGATCAAAGCATAGAGATTCTTAATGGGACATACCAAAGGGTACCTTGGTTAAGTGCGGGCAAGAGGCATTATGTTTTTAAAAGAGGATCATAAAATATGTTTTAAAGCAACCCTGGGTGCATGAACAAACAATTAGGCAAAATCCAATGCATTATGGATGTTGATGTCATAAATTGGATCAATGATTAAAATAACATACAAAATATGTTCTTTTAATCTTCTAAAATTTGTTCTAACATATATATATATATGAAGGATTTAATGTTTTATTTGTATGTTCGAGCTGTGACTTGTTGTGTGAACCTTTGGTCTAAGAAACCACGATCCAGGGGCATCTAAGCCGTCAAAATCACTCGGAGATCGCACCCGGCCTGGACCACATCAACTCTTAGCATGGTTGGATTTAAATGTTGCCTCCCAGGAGCAGTAGGTTTTGACCTTGGGCCGCCAAGTAAACGAAACCCCTCTCGACCATTTGCTTTACAAAAATTTGACATAAAGAATCTAATATTAAAGCTTATAAACTTTCTTAAAAAAAACCTTTCTAAAAATCTAATGTTAAAGTTAAAGCTTATAAACTTTCTTTAAAAAAAAAACCTCTCTTCATTAATGTTGTTTCAAGTCAAAAGAGGAGATAACCCCAATTATCATATGTATGGTGAAAGCATTAGCCAATAAGAGTTTTCTATCGAGACAAGAGGTCTGCGCCAGATAAGTTTGCTCTATACACTATCAGAAAATTTTATCAATCAATTTTTTCTTTAATGAACTCTACCCTTTCTGATATTTTATCTCTCATAGCCAGCCCTTTAACTTCCGGTAGGTGATCCAAGTGTTTATGCCAGATGTAAATAGAGAGAGCTCTGGTTTGGCCCAGGGAAGGTTGGAACAACAGCTCCATCTAATGTTAAAACTTATAAACTTTCTTAAAAAAAACCCTCTCGAGTCAAAAGAGGAGAACGATATCCAACAACTCGCGATTTGTATATCCCTATATAATGTCTCTAGCGAATGGAGAGAAAATATAGAAAAATGGCAAAAGGAAAATATGATTTTATACGTCATGAACTTTTCTATGTTTGTATGTAAAGCCTAATATGGCTTCTTTCATTTGGATGGTTGTATAAATGTAACTGATATGGGCAATCCATATAGAATTTGTTAAGTTTCTAATGCTAATAATACAGCAATTTTGAATACCTTCAAGGTATATTTTTTATTTTTGTTTGAAACAATAAATATGCAATTTTTTTATAAAAAAAAATACTTTGAAAGTCAGATGTATATAATGGTATATGGAAAATGTAGATCACAAAGAGTGAACAATGTCTTATCACAAGAACCTCATAATCATAATGACATTGAGAATTTTGCACATAACAAGAATCTCATAATCATAAATAATATGGAGAATTATGACAAGAACCTCATAATCATAATGATATTGAGAATTTTGCACATAACAAGAATCTCATAATCATAAATAACATTGAGAATTTTGTACATGTTTTTTTCCAAATTTACAAGCAACATGATATGTTGATGGAAAACTAGTTTATTTCAAGACAGAAAATATATGTAAAAAGAACAAAATAAAAACTTTACAAGAAAAATATTAATGTATACAAATTATAAGAAAAAAAGTTGAAAAATAACTTATAGAAAATGGCCATAAGTTCTCCAAAATGGAATTATCTAATCAATAACTTCTCAAGAAGGTTAAAATATTAAGACAAAGAAACAAGCAAATGGAGGCAAAGGAAAAACATGACAGTATTATCTCGAAACAATTACAAATAATGAAGTGGTGAAGAGGAAGAAGTGAATATCAGTTAAGTGAGATGCATGTTGGATTGTGCGATTTTGGATAACACATTATGGGAGGTCACAATGAACACGACTATGCATATCAATAACATGGTTTTGGTTTGACTAAAACGACACAAAATCTCTAAATTTCAAAGTCAATGGATGATAGGGTGACAGCTAATATCTTTGAAGTTAGTAAATCAATGAAGGTAACATAACTCAATTGGGAACCTCTCAAATGAGCAATATCAATTGTGTCATTGACAATTAGACTAGTCTTAAAAGAGCAATATTCTGGAAGTTTACTCAAATTAAACAACCTCTAAAGAAACATGCTTATTATGCTATATTGAATATCTCAAATGAGCAACTGACTTTGCAGGAACCCCTTGATGAGGGACATTCTATCACATGGAGGAAATCATAGGAACAAGGGTATAACTCTTGGAAGTGTAATTGATATTTGTAGTTTACTCAATTCCTTCAACGTTCCACAAACTCATCTAATTGGTTCAATTGTCTCAATATCCACGTCAAATTCAATGGAGAAGTTCAATGCCATAGTTCGATCAAGCTCCATGGTTCATAATCAAATTGATTGGTGGAGATCACATTCAAAGTCAAAGAAAGTTGATAATCTTCATCCACGTTGTTAGTCACTAGGATAATGGAAACCAACAACAATTGTCATGTTAACAAATAAACATCTTGGAGTCCTATAGATAGAACATCTTAGTATGATTTAACAAAGCTTTCCCTAAAGTGTAGGTATCATGGCAACAATGCTCCATTGCATATTTGGTGTTACTGCTTTTATTACATGAAATATTTAAAAGAATCCCTATATATTCAGTTATATTGTGTGTTTGAATGTGTGCATGCCATGGATAAGATTCAAATTGCCCTACTTATGTTTTTCTTCTTTTCACATGTTAAATGTAGTTGGTAATGAAATCTAACTTGTATTCTATAGATGCATTTTTCTACAACACAAAAAACAAAATTAAATGTCTTGACCTTGTATTGGTATCATGGGAAATTCACTCAAACCTCTTGTCTATGGACGACATATATATTTAACTTTCTTCAATCATTTGATAGCAACATCTTGCATACCTAATAAGTGGAAACTTTGTAGTACTATGGCCATGATTAATAATGTTTTTTAACCCATGGAAATCGATGACTTGTTGGGATCATATGGGTGAGGCTTAGGTTCAAATATGATTGGTTTCCACTATAACCCAAGAGTATATCCAACAACCCACAAACTAGATATACCAATAACTTGTGACTTAGCAACGGTCGAGATGTCTGAAGACACCCAAGACAAAGTCCCATCATTAATAATGTTATTGTTCAGAGAGTGGTAGGTGCAAATGGAATCATATTAATCCCAAGGGACAAGAAAATTAAGTGTGCATGGAGCCTTGGAGAAACAACAAACAATCATATTAAAGCTTTGGCACTATATCAGGACTCAAACTCATTAATACAAGAAGAAGTAAGGAATTGACAGTAACAAGGAATTCCTCACTAGTCATAAGACATGTCAAATTAATCTACCGTGATGGATAACAAATTGGCTACGATCATAATGAGAGAAAAAATGGAGACAAAGATACTTGAATCAGTATAATTGTATGGTGTTATGATGGCTCGAAATTAGGAAGAGGATTAATTGGCTAATTAAGCCACCCACTTGGAAGGAGTATTTTTATAATTATAAAATGGGACATTGATTAACCCAATTCCCTAAGGGATTAAATTCACTAATACAATAAATGATGCAAAGTGGTGGATACAACACATGGAGAAAGGATGGGCATCTAATATCACAAGCCCTTGGTACAATCTCACACACATTCATGAATGGCGAAGCTATGCACCTCATGTTATCATCATGCAAGACATGCAAAAAATTATTTTCTTTAGTTATGGTTGGACATAAATTGGTGGAGCATTATCAGGTCTAGAATGATAATTTGTTGGAATGGTTGATTGTTCAACGATAGTTTAGAATTGTGGACAGTTAGTGGGAACTTTGGTGTAGTCAAAAGCTTGAGGGAAATTCAAAATTTCGCACTCTTGAACCCATCCTCGTTCTAACATGAAACCCAAATTTGAATTGTCCATTGTTGGATCTTTTTCATTTTATTCTAATGGAGGACCATGGTCACCAAGTCAAGGGTGTGATTTATGAGGCATTGGGAATACAAGTCATACTAAAGAGAAATGATGCTTTTCTCTCAAATAAATAATCCGTAATTTCAAACATGCTACCCTTACAGGGAGAAAATCAAAATTGGGTCATGCCAAAATCATCGTTAAGCCCTAAATGTTGGCACAGTATTCCCTATATTGTGGCTCATTACATATAATTGTTGTCAGATTCGATCTATTAGTGGTAATTGTCATTAGTATTATTATATTAGTTATTTCAATTGGGGTCTATTAGTTGTAATTGTACCTCGTTGTCTCCTATATATAGGAAGGATACATTTTCATTTGAACCATCTCAGCTTGTCTTGTCTTATGTGTTAGATTTTGTCATTTAATCAATATGATCTAGGATCTTATCTAAAAAAATAACATGCACAACAATAATCACAAGAGACAAGAGACACAAAGAGTTTTCCTCAGGGAAACCATAAAGGAGGAAACCCCGCAAATTCCTCAGAGATAGAATGAGCACCAATAGCAAAAGTAAAACCCAAAAACACAAAGATGATCTTCGACAGTTGTTCTCTCTCTCTCACTTGTGCGAGATCCTCTTCTCTCACTCATGCACTACTGTTGAGTGAGTGTGTGTTTCAAATAGAGAGTTTCATTCTCTATTGTTTTCCACTTGACAATTACTCTATAGGGCCGACCTCACTAGAAGTGTCTAATAACCCTAATACCCCTCAACTGGGACTATTGCCCCGACTTACAATTAGAGGTTTATCCTCAACTCAATTGTGGGGACTATTTCCCCGACTTACAACGAAGGGTTAACCTCAATGAATTTACATGACTTTATTATATTAATGACTTTCCCAATCGAAGGAACATCGGGGTACAATGAAATACAATATAAAATATACAAGTGAATACATTCCGAAGTTACAAATACATCAACACTCCCTCTTAACTAGGAAGGTATTCTCTNTACTGGATCATCATCAAGTTGAATCATCTGGCATCACTGCTCCCGCTATCTCGAGAAAATGGTGTTATCTCTCAATTCTACTCGTCATAGGAAGTTCTACAGAGCCAGCCTTGTTGGATGTAGGTCTAGCCTCCACATAGGTCTTCACATCTTCAGCACTTATATCTGACCATGGGAGGAACCAATCCTCTCACCATGTCAGAAGGGCACAACACTTACATATGACCATGGGAGGAACCAATCCTCTCACCATGTCAGAAAGGCACAGCACTTACATCTGACCATGGGAGGAACCAATCCTCTTGCCATGTCAGAAAGGCACAAGACTTATATCTGACCATGGGAGGAACCAATCCTCTCACCATGTCAGAAGGGCACAACATTTACATATGACCATGGGAGGAACCAATCCTCTCACCATGTCTCGGATCTATCAGGAACTGGATCAATGTGTTCACAACAAAGGAAATATCTAGGCTCGTATTCGTCAGGTACATCAATGACCCAATCATCTGACGATACATCGTAGCATCAACCGACTCTGATGAAGCATCACTCAATAGCTTTAGGTTTGATGCCATAGGTGTGGCCATGAACTTGCAGTTTATCATCCCGAACCTATTCAGGATCTCCACTGCATACTTCCCTTGTCCAAGGGAGATTCCATCCGTACTCTGCCACACCTCCATGCCTAGAAAGTAGTGCATCATTCCCAATTCCTTTCACTCGAACTTGAAAGCAAGTCTCCTTCTTGCAACTTTAATGAGGTCCTCTTTTCTGTCAGGAACAAGTCATCGACATATAACAGGAGCATCACTGGTCTTCCGCCTTCAACCTTGAAGTAAAGGTTGGAACTCGCTTTACTCTCAATAAATCCTAGAGCCATCAGTAAGTTGTCCATCTCATCGTATCATGTCGAACCTCGAGATCTTCTGCAGTCACTCCCTCTGAAGTGGAGCATCATTCTCCCTCTGCCTTTCATACTCTATGCATTGAAACATTCTGTAATAGAGTGACAAGTAGCTTCCTCTGCTACTAATATTCTATGTATCCATCTAGGGTCATTGGATACCAAGATCCTTTATCTTGAACCTTTTCAAAAGTTCTTCTCACACCCATCTGTGAGCTTGTCATCCTCTATAGGATTTCATTTTCAATCTTGTAGCAAAGGTTAAGATCTTCATCACTCTAGGTGATCTTCAAGCTCCTCGTGTATGTGTTATCCCATGGGTTCCTTCTGAGCTCATGTAAGGCCTTCTTTAATTTGAACACATGAGTATGCATGTCATGTGTCTCAACTCCTAGTGGCTGCAAATGTATCTTCGTAGTCTATGCCTTCTTTCTGTGAGAAGCCTCATGCTACGAATCATGCCTTGTATCCCACGATGTTGTCATCTACTGCATGCTGAATCTTGTAGATCCATATGGAAGATACTACGGACTTCCCTTCAGGTCTTTGACATCGCATTATAGTCACCATTCTTCATTTTGGATTATTACAGTGAATCTTGAATTGTCGTCACTTGTTCTTTGGAACAAGTCTCATCCTTCTTTTCTTGTAGGTGATTGTGTGCGATCTTTCCTACAAGTCAAATGCATTAGTTGTATGGTTTGAAACATTTCATAAGGCATATTTATAATGGAAAATTCTTATGCATAAAGATATAATCATCCAACTATTTTAGCCAATACAACATTCATCCATATCTCACATAAAATTTCTAGATGCCTTCCATCTCTACCATGACATCATTGAGATTGTGCACTAATCCAATATGTCAGCAAAGAGGTTTCATTCTAGATAAGTAGCAATGGAGAGTTGTATAGCACTATGGGCTACTTACCCATCACATGCATATTAGTAGTATATTGTCAGTAATGCAAACATTCTATCATGCATAACACATCAACTAAATATAAACAAATGCATAACCAAATAATATCATGAAATGACAATTGAATACTTATCTTTATTCGTTTCATGGGTAGACTCCTTATTGAGCCTTCAGTTTCATTTTCTTCTTCATTCATAAGAACATCATTTCTTATCCAAATGCTAATATGGATAAGAGGTTCTTCGAGAGTTGAGTCCTTCATATTCCTCATTGCTTGAGGGATCTTCTTTGGATCGTGAGAGCTTGATATTCAGTTGCTCCCATTTTCTCTTCTCATATTATGAGTCGAGCTTCTTCTTGTGTGAGCTCTTCCCAGAGTCTGCTGAAGGTATTCACTTCCTTTTGGCACACATTCCTCGAATGAATAAATCCCATGATCCTGGGAGGCCATTCAACATTAGAGGAAATTTGGGGTCTAAAATGGGCCTTATAAGAAACCGTGCCAAAATAAGTTTTTGTGAGTTGGAATTCAAGAACCAATAGAATTTCAATA
>LPNX010127642.1:626515-720894 GCA_001517045.1 Pseudotsuga menziesii
TGGTTATAACAATATCTTATTCTTCTTCAGTTGCTTCGTCATAGCATTGAACACTTCCTTTTGGTGTCTTCAAGGATGACACATGAGGAATGAGATGATATTTAATAGAATCTGCAATGATTCTCTTGGCTCTATCCTTAGCCTCATCTCCCTCTGGCTCTTATAACTTTTTTACTAAAATACTAATCTAAGTAAATTTCTTCAAGGATCATGGAGTTCCTATACTTCTTTCGATTTATATTCTTCCCTTCAATTAGCTTGGTTAAGGAATCAAACATCTATTTAGGTGTCTTTAGGGAAGACACTTGTGGTATAAGGTGATCCTTGATAGAATCAGCAATAATCCTCCTGGCCTTGACCAAGTTCTTCTTGTGTAAAGCTTTAGCCTCATCTCCCTATGGAATTGGAACCTCTCCACTTATGTAGGTGTCCAATTCATTTTCTTCAAGAACCAGTGAGATTCTATACTTCCATGCTTGGAAGTTGTCAGCTTCACCAAGCTTGTCATCAAGCTGGTGTGATTAGTCATTTTGAAATGAGAACCTCAAATGTAAATAACAAAAATTTAGATCTTACCAATTTGAGGTGTCTATCCTGGTTCCGGAGCTGGCTAATCTAGGGTTTGTTAGAAAAACCCTAATTTTCAAAACTTGGAATTTCAAACTTATGATTGCATAGAAACATGGGCCTCTTCAAGGTGAGCTTTCCAATGTACTCCTTTTCTGAAAACAGTGGAGGGAAGTTCCCAGAAAAGGAATCCCTAGTTTTCCAATTTCTTCTGCAGAAATTCCTGATATTGTTTCTATGTATATCCAAAAGTACTGATCCTCTGTGTCTGACATTCCGTACTGAGGTATCCTCATCTATTATCTTTCCAACACCATAGGTTTGAGTAGAATTGGTTTCATCAATTCAGAATTATGAGATTTTTACCAAGGTGACTTGTTTCAAGACTGTGCAACATAGCGAACTTGTACAGACTTCCACATATTACTATTTCACCTTCAGGGGTTGAGCCTTTGACCACAGAAATTACAGTCTGTGCCCTATCTAGAACATCTTGTAAAATTTCATTTGGATCTTCATAACCCGAGATATAACAATTTTCCCCATGTGTCATGTTTAGGGATGAATCCAAGGGGAGGCTGGAACCATGATTTGGAGGAATCATATCTCCCAAAATATAGCGAATCTGAGGTTGAAACGTTTACACATGTTACATCAGAAATTTATCTTCGGCCTGTGAAATTTTTGGCTCCTGATCCTTCTCCAATCTTGAGATATAGCGAATAAACCAAAATGACTAGTTTTAGTCTTTTAGGGTTTTTTGGTCTGAGATCAAATTACGGTTTGACTTTCCCGGAGTTTTACCCAACCAAAAATTTTGACCTTGGTCTCTAAATTTCGATTTTGAGGAGGAGAGAAACCATATGCTGGGATCAGTAAAAAAAATCCTCTTCTGTGAAAAGCCCTAATTTCCCGCAGTAGTGACAGGTCAAAAACTGAAAATGCCCGGAATCAAATTCTACTTCGACAGAATGGTGCGCCCTTCAATGGAGAGTTATCCTAGCCTCCTTTTGATGATGGTCTATGGAGGAAGACCCAAAAAGTAAGAAGCCCTAGCTTCTGCAGTTGCACAGTGTCTTCTTCTCGGGTTAGCTCTGATACCATGTTAGATTTTGTCATTTAATCAATATGATCTAGGATCTTATATGAGAGAATAACATGCATAGCAATAATCACAAGAGACAAGAGACGTAAAGAGTTTTCCTCAAGGAAACCATAAAAAAGAAAACCCCACAACTTCCTTAGAGATCAAATGAGCACCAATAGCAAAAGTAAAACCCAAAAACACAAAGATGATCTCCGACATTTGTTTGCTCTCTCACTTGTGTGAGCTCCTCTTCTCTCACTCATGCACTACTATTGAGTGAGTGTGTGTTTCAAATAGAGTCTCACTCTCTATTTATTCTTGTTTTCCACTTGACAATTACTCTATAGGGCTGACCTTACTAGGAGATTCTAATAACCTTAATACCCCTCAATTGTGGGGATTATTGCCCCGACTTACAATCGTAGGGTTATCCTCAACTCAATTGTGGTAACTATTGCCCCGACTTAAAAATGAGGGTTAACCTCAATGACTTTACATGACTTTATTATATTAATGAATTTCCCGATCGGAGGAACATCGGGGTACAATGAAATACAATATAAAATATACAAGTGAATACATTCCGAAGTTGCAAATACATCAACATTATGTACTTAGTAAATTGTGTAAGGAGGTTTCCCTCTCGAATAGACGAGTTACTCATCTCTTTTCTTCATTATTAAGGCATGGATTACTCTTTTTGGTCTTTTTATGCTCTTTTCATGCTCTTTTGGGGAATTTGTTTCTTAACATTTGGTATCAAAGCTTGGAGGTTTCCAAAATAAGAAAAATTGGAATTTTTCGCTATAACTTTTTTTCTACAAAGACTCAAACATGGAAACTCGGAACCCATATAGAAAATAGGTCGAGATACCTATGGTAAAATTTTCATATCCTAACTCATTACAAGTTCGGATTTATACATAATGGAAGGTAGGATTTATGACTAGTCCAAAAACTAGTCTAAAACAGGGGTTCTAGGAAAAAAGGTTATATTTAGGGCATGCTATATCCAAATTGAGTGAGACCTATTGCATAAGAAATAAGATGAACCAAAGTATCTGTGGTAGTAATTTTAGACTTAGATATGAAAAATTGGACACGTGGCAGACCGTACACTCTCTCTCTTCTAAAAAGGCCAAAAATAATAAGTGTTGGAAAAATTGGCACATCCAAATTCAACAAAACTTGAGGCACTAGAAAGAAGACATATCACGATACCAAATGCTATGATTTCAGACTCAGTGGGGTCAAATTTTCAAGGTTGACCTAGTTGAAAGGTCGTCTATCAAATCATTCTTCAAATTAGGGTTAGAGAAAGGTACTCCATTTTAAATTTAAATAAATTTTAGTATAAGGATATACTTACGGCGAACCAAAGATGTGATATATATTTATATTGTTCAAAATCCCACCAAAAGGAAGTGGAAAAAATCACACTTCAATCAAACCACTAGAGGATTCATCCTTGGCCTACAATGAAAGTGAAGACATATCTTTTAGGGTGTCCAAGTTGGAAGATATGATTAAAGGGGTTGTGAAAACGGTTGATTTAGCTAACTTGGAAAAATAAGATGGCTAGTAAAGAGGATCTAGTAAAGATGACCAATGAGATGGCTAGTTATAAAGGAGATATTCAAGATTTGAACAGTATTGTTGAATGAGATTAAACTTAGCTTTCCTACATATTTGTCTACTCAAGAAGAGGATAAGAAGGAAACGGAGGACTTATTCCAATCACATATTGAGAAAATTGAAAATAATTAGAGAATAAGAGGTTTGAGTCGCCAAAATATGATTATCCACTGCATCATCACAGGTCCAAAGAACTACTTTTTTCCCAAGATTGACATGATAAATTTTGATGGCAATGATCCAATAACATGGATATTCCAAATGGACAATGCTTTGATCTACACCAAGTGCCAACTTTGCAAAAGGTAACTATCGCATCATCATATTTAGAGTCTGATCAATTTGTATGGTACCAATGGCTTTGTGACCATAAAAATGACTCTATTATCTCTTGGTTTATATTCACGGAAGAATTGATTGCACATTACGACGATTTCAATAACAACGCTTTCTTTAGTGAGTTGATAAATCTCAAATAAAAAGGTCCAATCACAGAGCACATCAAGCAGTTTCAGAAGTTAAGTCTTAGAGTAAAGAATATTTTAGAAGATAATTTGTTTGATCTCTTTATGGGCACTTTAAAGGAGAATATTCAATGTGAGATCTGTATCCTTGAACCTAAATCATTGGAGAATGCTTTTAGTTTGGGAAGGAAAATTGAAAGTAAAAATATGGCTATGACTACTAAAAGGACCACCTCCAACACATATAGAGAGTAATCATTTTCTTCTTCTAACCCACCCGGTTGACACCTCAACAACTGGATGAAAGAAGAACAAAAGGTGTATGCTTCAATTATGATAGCAAGTATAGTAAGGGACATAAGTGTGGTGAGAAGAAATTATTCTACATAGATTATGAAAAGGAAGAAGCAAAAGAACAAGAATCATATCAAGCTGAAGAAATAGATGAGATTACTTCCGAAGAGATTATTCCCAACATATCTTGTCATGCATTGGTTGGAATTAACACTCTTCAGACTCTCAAGATCGAAGGGTATATAAAAAAAAAGGGTAACAGTGTTGATTGATTCTGGTAGTAGTCATAATTTCATTCACTCTATATTAGCCAAAGTTCTCAATTGCTTTGTGTATCCAACACCTGAGCTTCAAGTAATGATTGCAAATGGAGGAACTATCAATTGTTCAGAAAAATGCCATAATATCAATCTTACTATCGAGAATATGTATTGAATAGTCCAATGATTGTTATCCCAATGGGTGGTGTTGATGTTGTCTTAGGAGTTCAATGGTTACAATCATTGGGAATAATGGCCTTTAATTTTCAAGAACTTTTCATGAAATTTCCTTGGAAAGGAAAAGAATTTGAATTAATGGGTATCACAGGTAAGCCAAGCAAGGTGATAAGTTGTAATGGTATGACAAAATTGTTGAAATGGGAACATCAAAGTGTAATTGCACAATTATGCTCATTAGATGTTCACACATCTAAGCTTCATATTCCCCTAGATCTCCAAAGGGTCATTAATAAAAACTCCAAGGTATTTGAAGATATTCCAAAAGGTCTTCCACCTACTCAATATTTTGATCATTATATTCACTTAATTCTAGGAAGTGTTCCTCCTAACATCAGACCTTACAGATAACCCTATGGCCAGAAGAATGAAATGAAGCGTATGGTTGAAGAAATGTTAGAAGCCGACATAATTAGGCCTAGCCAAAGTTCTTATTATGCACCAGTTGTAATGATACACAAGAAGGAGGGATCATGGTGTATGTGTCCAAAATATAGAGAGATCAACAAGATCATTAAAGATAAGTTTCCCATTCCTGCCATCGGATGAATTCTTAGATGAACTACATGGAGCAATTTACTTCACAAAGTTGATTCTCTGTTTAGGGTATCATCAGATTAGCATGAAGGAAGAAGACATCCTAAAAACAACATTCAGAACTCATGAAAGTCATTATGAATTTCTGGCCATGCCTTTTGGTCTTACGAAAGCACCTTCCACAGTCAAGGTTTTATGAATTATGTTTTCAATCCCTTCCTTAGAAAAATTGTGTTACTATTTTTTGATGATATACTAATATATAGCAAGTCTTGGGAAGAACATGTTCAACATGTCGACATTGTGCTACAACTACTAAAGGAGCAACAACTATAAACAAAACCTTTCAAATGTTTCTGTGGAGTAAAGGAGGTATAGTATTTGGGTCATATTGTATCTCATAAAGATGTCAAGGTATACCCTAATAAAATTAAAGCCATGATGGACTAGTCGATTCCCAAAACCTTGAAGAATCTTAGAGGATTCTTAGGTTTAACAAGGTACCACCGCAAGTTTGCTCGAAACTATGGAAAAATAGCAACACCTCTAACAACATTATTCAAAAGAAAGAAGCGTCTTTGTGGCAACTCAGACATTTGAACAATTTAAAGAGAAAATGTGCAAAGCTCATTTTTTTGCCACACCAGACTTCACAAAAACCTTCAATGTGAAATATGATGCTTCAGGAAATGGAAGCAGTGTTGTTCTAATGCAAGAAGGACGACCCCTTGCTTGCAAAAGTCGACCAATCAAGGGAAAGAACTTACATAAACCCATTTATGAGAAGGAAATGATGGCAATACTACATGCACTTAAGCAATGGTGTCCTTACCTAATATGTAGGCACTTCAAGGTCAAAACAAGTCATGATAATCTTAAATACTTCTTGGAACATAGACTATCTTTACAAGAACAACAAAGATGAGTAACCAAGATGTTGGGATATGACTTTGAAATCGTCTATAAAAAAAAGGGAACCAAAATGTGGTGGCATATGCACTCTCTAGAAAAAATGAGGATGTTGAGGCATTACTTTATGCACTTTCAATTATACAACCTAATTGGGTAGTAGTAGCAAGGGGAAAATAGAAGAATGTTTTATTTGTGTGGACACTCATTCAAAAGCTACAAAAGGATCCGAGTGTATCAGATACTTTTGTGTGGAAAAGTGATTCACTATGGTATAAGGATCGCTTATATATATGTAAGAGCTCCCAACTCAAACAAAAGATCCTTTTGGAATTACACACCTCTCCTATAGGTGGGCACTCAAGATTCCTAACAACGTAGCATAGGGTCAAGAAGGAATTATTTTAAGGTCTTAAATATGATGTTCAAAGGTTCGTGGAAGAATGTCTGGTTTTCCAACAAATTAAGGTTAAAACAGTTAAGACCTCGGGTCTTTACAACCATTACAAATACCTTGTCAACACTATGAGGAGGTATCCATCGATTTTATCACATGGCTACCCAAGTCAGAAGGGAAGAATGTTATTATGGTGGTTGTTGATAGACTCACAAAATATGCACACTTTTGTGCACTCTCTCACCCTTTTAATGCAAGTACATTTGTTGCAGCCTTCATGGAATCAATTCATAAGTTACATGGAAACCCGAAGATTACTATGAGTGATAGAGATCCAATTTTCATTGGAAAATTTCAGGTTGGATTATTTTCTTGTTTAGGCACCCAATTGCCTCACAATTCTTCTTATCATCCTCAATCCAATGGGAAAATGGAGATAGTGAACAAATGTTTGGAAGAATGTTATTATGGTGGTTGTTGATAGACTCATAAAGTATGCACACTTTTGTGCACTCTGCAAGTACAGTTGTTGCATCCTTCATGGAATCAGTTCAAAAGTTACATGGAACCTGAAGATTATTGTAGGTGATAAAGATCCAATTTTCATTGGAAAATTTTGGACTGAATTGTTTTCTTGTTTACGCACCCAATTAGCTCATAATTGTTCTTATCATCCTCAATACAATGGGAAAAGTGAGATAGTGAACAAATATTTGGAAGGTTATGTTAGATGCTTTGCATTTGATAAACAAACACAATGGGTGAAATGGTTATCTTTGGCATAATGATGGTACAATACTTCCTTCCATATGTCATCAATAATATCTCCATTTATAACACTTTATGGGTACCATCCTCCATCTATTACATCTCCCCTAAAAAAAAAATCTAAAGTTCAAGTTGTGGAAGATCACCTAGAGCACCAACAAGAAGTTATCCAGTTACTAAAGGATAACCTGGCTATGTCAAAAAATAGGATGACAACAAGTAGATCAACATCGTAGTGGAAGAATTTTTAAAGAAGGGGATTGGGTATTTCTAAGGTTGCAACCTTACAAACAGATGTCCCTCGAGCAACTAAATAAAGACAATAAAAGTGCTATGATCCTTATAAAGTGTTGCAGAAGATTGGCAGTATGCCTTACAAATTGGAGCTCCCTTCATCTTCAAGGGTACACCTAGTTTTCTATGTTTCGTGTTTAAAGAAGTAAATAGGAGACATGATCTCAATTCAAACTATCTTTCCAGAACTTGATGAAGAAGGAAAAGTCATATTGAAACCTGAACAAATCACTAAAACAGGGACCAAAGTACGCAATCGAGTTATTATTGAGTATCTCATTAAGTGGAAGAACTTACCAGTTCAAGATTCGACATGGGAAGATGAGTCCTTCATACAGAAGCATCCACAACTAATCAAGTGTTGAAGCAACACTTGTCTGAAGGGGAGTGGCATGTTAAGCCCTAAATGTTGGCATGATACCCCCAATATTGTGGTTCATTTAATTATTGTTGTCGGCTTGGGTTAGTTAGTGGTTAATTGTCATTAGTATTATTATATTAGTTATGTCACCTGAGATCTGTTAGTTGTAATTGTACCTCTGTCTCGTATATATAGGAAGAAGAATTTCATTTGAATCATCTCAAAGACTTTCATTTGAATCATCTCAACTTGTTTTGTCTTATGTACTTAATACATTGTGTAAGGAGGTTGCCCCCTTGAAGAGGCTTACTATTCATATATTTTCTTCATTATTAAGGCGTGGATTACTCTTTATGATCTCTTTATGCTCTTTTGGGGAATTTGTTGCTTAACAATATTCGAGATAGTAATCCAACAAGGAAAAACTACTAAATTAGAAGAGGAATGTAGCATGATATGCCAAATGATAAGAAGTTTAGCTAGGAGCACTCAAGCTATTGTACATCAACAAAGAATGTCAATTGGTTCAATGCATGTTGGAGTCAACAAGGAAGATCGGTTCAACATGCAATTGGAGAAGTGGAAATGGAAGACATGGACCACAGACCAATCCCCATGCTAAAGACAGAGGGAAGCCCATCATGGACATACTTGTACTTAAACATAGGTTCTAATATGCTTTGCAAATCAAACTTAATTTTAGGATAGTTTAACAAAGTTTATAATTGCAAGCTGAATGTGCTTTGTTGAAATAGCTTGAACAATCATTTTTGTTGTAAAAGTTTGAACCTTTAGGCTTCTTTTGAGAATCTATTATATTTGCATCCCTTCCTTATGTATTGCAATGTCATACAATGCAATCGTGGCACCTTTTTAATACAAAATTAATAGTTCCACGGATGCGGGTGACAATTTAGCAACAATGGCCACGAATGCAGATGACGGGGCATACAACTATGCCACCCCGTCATCTCCCTGACGTCACCTTCCCGTCACTAGCCTCAATGGTTGTGTGGATTAACAACTCGACTGGACGTGGAAACCTCGCGACTGTTGGAACGTACAAGGTCGTCACCTCGCACCTGGCTCATCTTAATGAGCCTCCTTGTTTGATGTGCCCTCGCGCCAAAGGTTCAAGTTCTGGGCTTCTTCGTCACCCCAGCCATTTGACCACGGCTCCTGGCTCTCTGCAACCTACCCAGTTTGCTCCTTGCTCTCGGCTCTTTGCTTATCTTTGTCCTTCTGCAATGTCTCGTCGCCAGAGAGGCACTCCTCGTCGAGGACGTGCGGGGAGAGGCATCCATTCTGAGTGCCCAATTCTGCTCAATGCACAGGCTAGCAGCGAAGGCTTCGACATCAAGATTCCAGACTCTGTTCACACCATGTTCAATCACTGGGAGGACAAGCTCTCAGGCTCCTCACAGCTACTAGTCAAACCCCTGAGCGCCGCAAAAATTACCGGGTCATTAAGAACCTCCTGGTTTGGCTCCTGCTTCGCTTCTGTACCCAACCCCTCCCTGTTGGCGTACCTCCTCCACCTTTGGCACCTGCAACTCCCCTGGCTCCCACTGACCTCCTTGTGTTCACATCCGCACCCTTGGCCATTCCCCCTATTGTCCCCATGGACTGCGAACCTTCCTCCTATCTCCCGCCAAGCCGTATGAAATCTTTCACAGCCAACAAATGTTCCCCCAGTCTGGCCTCTCTGATGAAAACTGCACTCATGTTGGTCAAAAGTCATCCTACCAGCAAAAGTGACGCCGACAACAACGAAGAAGAAGACACCTCCAGCGACGACGATGCCTCTAACAACAAGGATGCATCAGGTGAACCGGTCTCCACAGGCCTTGAGACTCCCATCATCGAGGAGTCGTACTCCAAACCTTAGACAAGTTTCTTGTCCTCTGGTTTCTTCTGTCTGTTATGTCACAAGGTTTTCTGGAATTTTCATGTCTCAAACTATAACCTGATAAACATTTTTTTATGTAGAAGGATACTTTCTTTTATTTTTTGGACCTGTTTTCTCTCACTGAGGGAGGATTCGATAGATCTTTCAGGACTGCCTATTTCTTTAAAGCAGACAAAACTGCTACACCTGTTTGTTCCTCTCAGCAAAACTGTTTTTATGATCATTAACACTTTTTGTACCATTATTACTTTTACTCAATAGATTAGTTCCTAAACTTTTAAAAAAAATACAAAATTAATAGTTTCAATTTTTGAAAAAAATTATTATTAAAATATGTAATTATATCAATGAATACTTGGTTAGATGGTAAAGCATGGGTGTTTTCACACCCACACCTCCAACCAAGGTTCAAATCCCCTTTCGACTTTTCACCCCTAAAAAGTTCATCTTCGTGACGTAAATGGGTCTCTCAAGCAATAAAATCTATGCAAGTTTCAAAATACTTTTAATAAAATAAATATCATTTTAAAATAAATATCCTTTCATTCACAACTTAGTAAAAGAGAACGTACTTAATACTTCTGCAATTGTTTTAAGTGAGATATAAAACCTTCATTCACTACTTGGCCAAAGAAAACTTCCTCGATTGTTTTAAGTGAAATATAAAACCTTAGTTAAAACAGTTCCAAAATTATACTAATCATCAACCAACCAACCAAAATTTGTTGTTAATGTCTTCTATGGTTATTCACATGCAACTCCACTCAATGTAAAAATAAAAACACATGTATCATATAGACTATAAACTTATATTTTATCCAGCACAAATGTCATTATAGTTATTTTATACCTAAATCTCTCGTTAAAAAAAATGGAGAATTCTTTGCATTATTTTTCCCAATAACAAAAATAATCAAATCAAAACAATTTTTTTTGTATTTTGGTAAAAATATAAGCGAAACATGAGACTTACTCGAAAACAAAATATTCACATCAAATCAACTTTTACACTTTCCATTTTAATGACATTAAATTAAGAAGATGGCACATGGCACTCTGTTATACGACAACAGATGAAAGGTTTATTAAATTCTCAAGTGCCTTAATATCCCACCAAGGGAAGAGTGTTTAAACTCAATTGTGTCGAAGTAACGAAAAGGAATCTTGCCCCAGAAGTAGGCAAAGTTGTGAAAAATAAAGAGCATGAAAGTATATATTTTTCCAATGAAAGTATAATATTTTTCCAATGAATTCATTGTCAAAGCCATCTATAATCAAGCTCATCCTAACCGAAATAGCTAGAGATAGTGACTGTTACTGGTTCTTCGAAAGCAAGCTCTGGATTGAACAAGCAACAGCTAGGTTGAACGTTAAACGTTACTTACAGCGATACCACAAAAGGATGACCAACAAACTTACAAAGCTATTGACAAGGAAGACCTTCAAATTTCAGGGTTGCATGGTCAATAGGAGGCCACGTAAGAGGAGGAGTTGATCCAAGTAAACTTAAACCCATGGCATCTCAGCCCATCTATCCCGCTCATCAACCAACAGTAAGAAAGGGGGTAGTCATTGAATCAATCAAACAACTAATGTCAGTACTTGAGGTCAATTGATTGGGGAAGCTTTCAAATGAAGATTTTAGTGCCATCTAACTTATTCCCGCAATTCTTCAATTATTGCGGAAGGTGGGCGGGCCTCCCTAGTATCCACTGCAAGCTCCCATTTCATCGTCATTCCTTACCAAAGATGAAGTAACCCGTTCTCCCATCACCGTTTTTCAGACCGTTGCCTGCTAGGAACTGCAGGAGAAATAGCCACTGCGGAGTCGCCGGTGTCGTAACAGATCGTGTCATGGACAGTCAAAGACGGAATAGTAATTTTTGTTTGGACTTGTTTAATTATTCTACTTTTAGACTTACTTTGGTAGTATAATGGTTTTATTGGTTGTGATCTGTGAATTATTTTGATCATATATATGGATTTTACCTGTATTGGCTTTTTTAAGACATGATTTGACCAAATCTGATATTTATATGGATCCAAAAAAGTACAATAGTTAGAATTTTTTGGGGGGGAGGGGGGGAATATGATAGCTGAAGGAATCGCTGAAGCTCCCTGTTTCGAATACTATAACAGAAATCACCTGTGCAGGTGATCTCATAAATAAATAAATAACTATTTTTAACATAGCACTTGGTGCAAATTTTGGTTCATAAACTCGAAAGGGCAAGAAATTTTTATCACCGACTCTAGGCATTTTCAAATCATCTTTGAGTTGTAAGGTTTCTTTACAGAGATAGCTCCTAGGAAACTAAACTTATGCTACATACATCAATATTTAATCCAATTCCTCAGTTATCTACAATATGATATTGCGTGTCCCTACAACATTTCTACTTTGATCCCAACCTCCTATAATACATTTTGATCATCGATTATGATTTATTTTGGTGGGAGCTTAGTCATGTACACTGCTCATGCGTCGAGTGCTAGAACTGAAATCTTAAAAGGCAAACATGGCAGCATGTGCACATCAACAGGCTTCTGATTGAGGAAGTTAAAATTGGATTAAATGTTGTGTGCCCAAGCTGATTTTGTTATAGGTATATACCAAGATCTAAATGTCAAATAATGGCATACCGAATAATGGCATAGGTATCAGAATTGACTGCCTACGATTCCGGCCACAATTTCCATACCGAATAGTGGCATAGGTATCAGAATTGACTGCCTACGATTCCGGCCACAATTTCCAACTAAAAATTTTCCAAGAAACTTAATTACAATTCTCAATACTGTTTGATCAAACCAATAAAACAATTGAAACCTAATGTTAGTAGATTAAACCTACTTCCTTGGTATATTAGGCTCACTTCCTCAATGTTGAGTTTCCAATCTTGTTTTCAAATTAACGTGTGTATCTACTACTACATACACGAGCCCCCAGGACATGATGGCCTTGCAGGTGTTTACCTCCATATAGACATTCTCTGCAGATCCAACACATCATACTGATCACTCTACATGGATGGAATTCGCAATTTCCTGGGAAACCAATTTACACGACGAGCATTAAAAGTGGCAACCCTGTAATGAAGAGACTTTGTCTAAAAGCAAACACGTAGCATTATCACACTAGTATAGAATTCAGATCATCCCAACAACTATCAAAAATGAAAGCAGGCAAAAACCATGTTATTGACATCGGAGCAATTTTACCAAATTACTCTCACTCTTTGTCAAACCAAGATATATGAAGTAAAATTGATCAACTATACAAAGCAAGCAACGCATTCACTAGTAATTTGAATCGATTATGAATTAAATATGAGAATAAAAAAAACAAAACCAGCCTGGTTGGAGCTTTTAGGACATTCACTTGGACATCACATGTTAATCTCGAGAATCAAGAAGTTAGAGAAAACGATTCGTGAGAAATTACAAAAAACTCATAGCAAAAAGCATAATTGTGTTCAAAATTTGTTATCTTTATTAATGTAGAACTAACGCACTTTGCTATCTGTACAGCTACAGGTTACAACTATCCTATAAGACATACCAGAAAGGGTTGGAAGAAACTCCTCAAACCTCTCCAAATAACAATAACAACATGAGGGTAATGATCTCTGCTAATTATCATTTTAACTATGACAGATGGACGTGGAAAGAATAGGCAACTCCTTTAATCTCCGATAACGATGACGACATGAAGATAATGCTCTACTACTTGTAACTGGGAAGGCTTCAAGAACTGGTCTCTTCTCACCGACAGTAATTGAGACCCTGAGAATTGAAGACTTGTATTCATCCTCAGCCTGACTTGTGCTGTTTCCGCTTCTTGGCTTGACTGCCCCTCCTAGGTGTAGAAGGATCAGTGCTGCAAGAAGCCATTCGAGGCAGTGGAAGCCGACCATGTGGCAAACAACCACCAGGGTGGTAAGATGAGATCGGGACTCCAACGGCGGGGAATCTGCAAAATAGTAGAATATTCAATCAGCAAAGGACCATATTAAAAGTATTTTCCCATCACACTATAAATTGAATTTTGACAAAAAAAAACAGTCCACTGGATCAAAATTCTGAACAAACGGAATTCCCAGCCAGAGTTCCACTACAGGTATGCAGGCATCTTACCTTTAAGCACTGCAGGCTCCGACACACCATTACTACCCTTCTGCCTCTTGCAACGGGAAAGCTCATCTCTCAAAACTGCATTTTCAGCACAAACAAAGGCAATTGATCCCTGAAGTTGATTACAATAATTCTCCCACATCTGGCACTTGGATTCAAGACCTTGAATGTAGGATTTCCTCCTTTGCCGTGATTGAAATGCAGCTTCTCGGTTATTGATAAGCCTGAAACAAATAATAGCATTTAAATATCGTGGAGTCAACACCTCGACCAAATTGTATCTAATTTATACTAAGGGTTTCCTGTGCAAGAAACCTTCAGAGATTTAAGACTAGGAGATTTAAAATGAACGGAAATTTCGCTGGTCTAAAATGAACGAAATTATTTTTCAAAATTATAATTTAGCAAGCTGATTCATGGCATAGAATACAAATGATAATGTGTATCTATTTTTGTTTTTAACCAAAAAGTTGTATAATATTTTTATTTAATCAGGAAAGAGTGAAAACATATATAGTTAAAAAAGCTATAAAAGCTGGCAGTTCAAAAAAACACTTAAAACATAACGGAACGAAACACCTAGAATTTGACTGTGTTTGTAGTTATATAAACATTGAGTAAGTAAAAATTGTATCTAATTTATACTAAGGGTTTCCTGTGCAAGAAACCTTCAGAGATTTAAGACAAGCAACTTTGCTTTATATAACAGGTTGAAAAGGCATACACGACAGAGACTACAGCAGCTATTTCATTAGGAGAGAACAGTTGATTTGGCACTGTGCAAATAAGGTTGCATTTAATATAATTGTCTGTTTCCCCCACACACTCCTAGTGTGTGGTCTAGCAGAAAGCAGCAAGGTGATTGAGTCTGTATTATTGCAGAGACCCGAGTTCAAACCGTACAAATTGGGTGTATATCATTTGCTAAGTGCAAATCCTGAGTAACTTTGATGGCAGAGATTGCCCTCATAAAGCAACAGCTTAGCCAAATATAGATTATATAAGAAATATTTCCAAAAAAAAATGGCCTGTCTGAGCCTATCCTTAAATACACATTCCTCACCTTGTGTTCTAAAGAGATCAACCTACATAGCATGGGAACTGCCTCCATTAATGGGGAACCCCATTTCTGGGAGCTTGGAAGATGATATTAAAAAAAGTCCAAATGATCAAGAGCATCCCTGGGATCATTTGAGCACCATTGAGTTCTGGAAACTCTCGCACTGCGTGGACTCAAATCTGGGCACTGAAAGAGGGCCATAAGGACCCAGCTCGGCTGAGAAAGTTCTAGTCATACTTTAATATCAAAAACAAAATCGTTTTCTTACCAATTTAATCTTTATGTGGGGGCATTTTCAGTGCCACATGCGTTGTTTCTATAATATCTTACGACGCCTTAGTCTTTAGATGCACTCGACTGAGAAAGTCCTAACACATTGTTTTCTTACCAATTTAATTTTTATGTGGGGCATTATCCATGTCACATGAGTTTCTGTCAGAGTAAGTTTATTTTAAATTTGGATTTATCAATCACCGAAAGAGATCCAATTCCTTGAAATGTAAATCTTTTATTTAAAATTTTTTGGTACATCAAGAAAAAATTTACACCTCAATAAATTGGATCTTTTTCGAAGTTTAAGATGGATTTTAAGTTTTTTATTTTGTAAATCAACATTAATTTTTTTAATTACTTTTTATTTTTGGTAACATTACTTCACAACACCTCCTCCCGTCTTACAAATACAACTTTCAATCCTTAACATTTATTTGTAGACAGATTCACATCTGCATTCACTTTTTCATGCAAACCTGTTACAGGTTGCTTCTTCTGCATGGCCAGGTGATAGTGGAAGGAATTGGCATCATGGCTGAACTGATTGACGGTGTCACCTCATGTCACAAATTACAATGACTATTGCTATCACCACCTGACATCAAGATGCCTGTTGTTGCCACCTCAAGTTTTGTTCTCAGTCGACCTCTTGCTGTTTGATTTATTCGTGTATTTCTAAATTTGTTAGAACAGTAATCCGTCATTAGTACCTTAGTTCCACTAATTAGTCAATTTTATTGCTTTTTAAGCTTTAATACACTATGAGGTGGACTAGGGGTGCTTAGTTGGACATATGCCAAGTCATAATGGGCCTTTCACACCCACATGAGCATTCCAGCTCAGTCAACAGCCACATATGTGCCCTCATCATTGCTCGTGCGCTCCCATTCATTGAATGTGGACAGGCAAGTTGACTTGGAGCGCTAGAGTGGGATTTTGGCCAAATTTGGCTTGATTTGGTGCATTAAATGTTGCATTGAGACTCTAAACCACCCAGTCTTCCACACCCACACTATCCAAGGTGTAATCATTGCTCCACAACACATCAGCCATGACTCAGCAATTCGTGGCTGTTTGGGGTGATTTGGAACGAGATTGGCCCACCTAGGGGGGTTTGATGTCATTTTGGTAATTTTGACTTATATGCTCACAATTGGCTTCCAAAGCCTCACGAAACTCCTATGATGTATAATATACCTGATAATAACAAGTTTCATGGTTAGACAGTCCAAAATTATCTTGTTTCTATTCACATTGTGTGTGTAATTTATCTGTAATTTGATGGTTTTTGCTGATTCTTGCACCCAAATTTGATTTGTGAGCTTCACTAACGCTCCTATATTCTCCTGTGGTTCGAATTACTCACTTGGTGGTTCGAATTCCTCACATGGTATCAGAGCCTGTTGGAGATTTTTGAGTTGCACATCAATTCATACTGATTCGAGCTGCATTTTTAGTGGAGTCCAAATAAAATCGAATTGTTCTGTGCAGACCAGTTAGCAATTTCACCACCATCAGCGCAGGCAGAAATGGAGGCTACCCACATCATGCTAACACCCTTCCATTTTTTTGATTGGAAGGCAAAGATGGTGATCCAACTGAGAGCCAAGGGGCTTTTCAAAGTTACCATGGGCACTGAAGTGGAACCAAACTCTGCAGTTGAGAAAGCCAAGTATTTCAACAAATTGGATGAGGCATATGGATTGCTGTGTCTGAGCATCTCAAGAGAGCTTCTGTTCCACCTTGACAGTTTGACATCACCAAAAGAGGTTTGGGAAAAACTAGAATCTCTATTTGGAAAAACTGATGAGCTACGTGGTCACCAGCTTGAGAATGAGCTTATCAGCTTGAGCCCGGCGCACTATGACACAATCCAGGACTTCTTCACCAAGTTCAAATCATTTGTGTTGCAGTTAAAACAATGTGGGATTGAGAAGAAAGAAAATCAGTTGATCTTGTCTATACTTTCGAAGTTGGGGCCAGAGTTCTCAGTTTTTGTGAGTACATTCCACTCCGGCAAACTTACACTTCGAAACTGGCAAATGCCTAGTCTGGAAAACTTCATGGAGACACTCACTCAAGAGCAAGATAAACTTGTCCAAATGGGCACCATCAAGACCAAGGATCAAGCTCTAGCAGTGGGGGTTTCGAATTCCTCAAAGGGCAAGCTCAAGTCCAAGAATTCGAAGCTGCCAGAGAAGAAGAAAAACCCAGAAAAACCCAAATCCAATGATGAAAGTTCGAATCCTTCCAAGGAGAAGGACAAGAAGGGAAAAGAGAAGGCCAAATGCACCTATTGCCACAAGGGATGGCATCCAGAGAGCTCATGCATGAAAAAGACCATTGACACAATGGGCACAGCTGCTGGAGAAGAACAACACTCTAGTCCCTGATAGCGCAAGGAAGAAAGATGGCAACTCCAGTTCAAATGAGAGCAAGGAGAAATGGCATGCTTTGGTGGCAGGTACTTCTAACCCTTCATCCTTTATCATTGATTTGGGGGCTTCCAGGCATATGGTAGCCAAGAAAGAGCTCTTCTCCTCCATGAGTTCGAATGCTGGCCCAACAGTTCGAATGGGGGATGATTCAGTACTCCAAACCAAGGGGATTGGGAGAATTGATTTAAAGCATGGCTTCTTTAGTGAGGTATTGTATGTACTGGACCTTGCAGCAAATTTGTTGTCAGTATATCAAATGACCCATACAGGAGAACCAAAGAGAGTGACCAAGTTATTGCAGTTGGGTATGTTGATCATCATGAGAGGATGTACAAGTTTTCAAACTTCCTCCACACTTCCAATGATCAAGCACTTCACTCACATACCAATGAAGTTTCCAAATTATGGCATGAGAGGTTTAGCCACATGAATTACAGGTATCTTCAAACATTGCACAGAGAAAAAATGGTGGAAGGACTTCCACAAATCCAGTCATCAACTGGAGCATATATTGGATGTGTGATTGGGAAGCATCCTAAGCAGAGCTATGAGAAGGGGAAGGCAAGGAGGGCAACACAACCACCTGGGTTGGTGCATTCTGATTTGATTGGTCCACTACCCACTCCTTCATATGGTGGATCTAGGTATGTACTTACATTCATAGATGACTACTCTCGATTCTGTTGGGTGTATTTTCTGAAATTGAAATCTGAGGTGTTTGAACAACTCAAGATTTGGAAAGCACTTGTAGAAAATCAGAGTGGGAAGAAGATCAAAGTCCTTGGGACTGATAATGGAAAGGAATATGTGAACAAACACCTACAACAGCCTTGTGAGGAGTGTGGCATCACTCAACTCCCTACACACCACAACAAAATGGTGTGGCTGAGAGGAAGAATCGATCTCTCAAAAAGATGGCAACTTGCAAGGGATCTTAATCCCAATCCTATGGGCTGAAGCCATCAGTTGTGCTGCTCACATCCAAAACAAAGCTTTCCATACATCAGTGAAAGGAATGACCCCTTACGAGGCATGGTTTGGTCAAAAGCCAAATGTCTCAAATTTCAGAACTTTCGGCACAAAAGCATGGGCTAGAATTCCTTCTGAGAAGAGGAAAGCCTTGCAACTACAAAGCAAGGAGTGCCTCATGGTTGGATATGGTGAATACACCAAAGGGTACAAGCTCTTTGACACTTCTACCTGCAAAACATTTATTGAGAGAAGTGTGAAATTTGAAGAAGAGCCAATTCCAGATTTTGAACTTGCACAGGGGGAATGCTCCTCTCCTCAACCATTCGAAGATGTAATGGTGATGATGAATGCTCTGTTTTCTCTGATATTTCTGATAAAAATGTTGCTGAAGATGATATTGCTGTAGATATCTCACCATCCAAGCCCAAGTGGGTTGAAAATATTGTACAAGCAGCTGGGGAATTGGCAGGCAATCCCCATGAGCCTAGGAAGACTAGATCACAAACTAATAAAGCTTCCTTTGCAAGTGATAGTGCTCTTGCTGAGCACTATTATATGTTGGTTGGGTCTAATCCTCAGACATATTAGCAAGCTTGTACTGACCCTAGATGGAAATCATTAATGGAAGAT
Organism: Pseudotsuga menziesii; assembly: GCA_001517045.1. NCBI lineage: Eukaryota > Viridiplantae > Streptophyta > Pinopsida > Pinales > Pinaceae > Pseudotsuga > Pseudotsuga menziesii. Next base: position 645,742 of record LPNX010127642.1, read on the forward strand.
GAATTTCAGTCGCTCCAAGAGATCTGTAACGTCCCCGACCCTCCGTCCGGCGAAGAGGATGCTACTAACACCAATACAAACGGGCAAACAGCCCCATGAACATGATCAGGGATAAATGCTGATATTAAAAAGCTTAACATAATGCATACTAAGATGCATAAAACATACAAGGATACATAGTTACTCAACATTCAGCGGAAGCAAACATATACATTCCAGCATTCCACATGTTCATCATAATTCATGAAACAGTAGATATAATTGCAGAGATGAAATAGTCAGGAGTACTTATCTTTTAATGAAGAACTCGCCCCGCAACCAGCTACGTCGCTGCAACGTTCCACCCAACCATAGGCCAGCGTGCTCATCAATCTCTTAGCAACACTGCCACCCCCGAGTTGGACAAGATTCCTCAAGGAATAAGGGTCAAAGCAGGCTTACACATAGCCAAGGTTCACCAATCAGCCAAGCCCACACAGTAGGGTTTATCATGCCGTCAAGGAGCTAGGAAAGGCTAAATGCTAAGCTGGGGGTCTCAATCACCAGTCTTCTCAAGCATATCCAGCCTCTAATCCCACTCTCAACAGTCCGAAGACCAACCACTGCATACCGCAGCAAAACAACCCATTCACAGCTCTGTGAAGAAGGCAAAGACAACCGGGTGACAATCCCAAACAAAAGGTGAAGCACAACTCAAGTCCACAAGACAACTCAGAGTTGTTCTTGGCCCTAGCGTGGCAAAAACAACTCAGCAGCAACCCAAAACCAGGGTACATCAACAATCCAAACTCACAATGAAAACTATGGCAACCTTATACAGTCCACGATTGGGGCAGAAGCAGAACTCCCAGCATAGACATAGGAAAGCTCAACCAACGAATGTGGAAATCAGCAGTCGTCCAACATCCAAGAGCCCACAACACACAATTCCTCAATGCAATGGCTAGAGAACTTACACAGACAGAAAAGGGGAAAGCACAAACTCTCAACCTGTGCGCAAAGGAAAAAGACACAGCCCAGGCAAAACATGGGAGAAAACACAGCGGTCTACAGCTCACGATCCATCACGAAGGATGGAAAACAATACACAGCTCAATAATGCCAAAGGAAGACCCGCACACTCAGAATGTGAATGGCATATTCACAAGGGAAAATCGTGGGTGAAAGAACCCAGCTCCCAACTCGCTGCGTGAGTAAAACCAAGAAAATTCTGTGCGTGAGAATGAACAACTCCGCCTATGCGTGAGGATGAACCCACAATGGAGAGAATGGCCTCGTGGAGAGAATGGCGATGGTGGTTTTGCTTGCCAACGTGAGGTCAACCTACTGGTGGAGTGTGCGTGTGGGTAAGGACTGATAGTCCTGCCACACTCCACTCCCAGCCATAACTGCCTCAACTACTCAACAAAACATTAAAGTGGTAGTTGGATAAGACAAGGAAAGATGGGCAAATCAAACAAGGTGGTGACACATGGATTTCCCCCCCATAGCCCAAGGTTTGACATCCCTCCTTATCCTTTGGAATCATGCCCATTTCATTTTAACGTTGCACCGTCGTAGCTGGTTGTAGGTTTATTTTAATTGATGTGCGTATTTACATGATGCCAAACTATAATGTGCCGGATAGCACGATATACCATCGGCAACTATCCCTATTGCCGAAACATACACAACCAAATCGATGGTGGGGCTTTTGCCTTTAGCTCCTCACCACGATTAATTACATTATATACATCATGTACCTTTAATGCAAGCGACGTCAAAACCGGGGTGTTACAAGAACAATACATGGGAATTGGTTCCCCTTCCTCCCAAGAGGAAGGTTGTTCAATGCAAATGGATTTTCCGGACCAAACTTACTACTGATGGTTCTGATCTGAAACATAAGCCAAGGTTAGTTGCTAAAGGCTATTCTCAAGTCTATGGTGTTGATTACACAGAGACCTTTGCACCGGTTGCAAAGATGGACTCAATAAGACTAGTTCTAGCACTAGCAGCTAGTAAAGGTTGGGAAGTTCACCACATGGATGTCAAGAGTGCATTCTTGCATGGTGAGTTGTAGGAGGAGATCTATATGCAGCAGCCTGAAGGTTTCCAAGAGGATCCTTCATTGGTTTGTAGGCTAAAAAAATCACTGTATGGACTCAAGCAAGCCCCCAGGGCTTGGTATGCGAAAATGGATGCTTTCTTGCTTTCAATTGGCTTCACTAGATGCAAATCAGACCCTAATGTGTATTTGCAGCAACATGATGGTATATTGCAGGTCATTGTTCTTTATGTTGATGATCTTCTTATTACAGGTAGCTACACCAATTTAATTGGCCAAATCAAGTCATCTTTGCACAGTGAGTTTGCCATGACAGACCTAGGATTGCTAAGGCAATTTTTGGGCTTGGAAATTGAGCAAAATGGTAAGGGCATCATGTTGAGTCAGCCACAGTATGATTCAGACCTGCTAAAGAATTTTAAGATGGTTGAGTGTAAGGCAGCCAAGTCTCCCTTTCTTTCTGGTATTAAAATGCATGAATTTAGAAATTCTCCACTGGTGGATTTTACACTCTACAGGCAACTAGTGGGCAGCTTGCTCTACCTTACTCACACAAGACCTGATTTTTCTTATGCTGTGAGTGTTGTAGCAAGACATATGCACCAGCCACATGAGCTCCATTGAAGAGCAGCAAAGAGAATTCTTCAATATGTCCAGGGAAACAAGAACTTCGGGGTGCACTACACAGCTAGTTCCTCACTTCAACTAGTTGGATTTTCTTATTCAGATTGGGTCGGTGATCCAATTGATAGGAAGTCAACTTCAGGTTTTGTCTTCATGTTTGCTGAAGGTCCCATTTGCTGGTCAAGTAAGAAACAACACACTATTTCACTTTCATCAAAAAAGACCGAGTACAGGGCAGCAGTCAATGCTGCTACACAGTGTATTTGGTTGCAGGGAATTCTTCGGGAGTTTGGTATCACAATTGATTCTTCAACCAATATTTGGGTGGACAATCAAAGTGCCATCAAGATATCTACTTATCCAATACAGAGGCAGAGGACAAAGCACATAGAGATACACATGCATTACATTCGGGGCTAACAGCATGACAGGGTGATCTCATTGCAGTATTGCCCATCCACCGAGCAAACTGCTGATATTTTTACCAAGGCTTTCACTGAGAAAACCTTCACCTACCTGAGATCTTTGCTTGGGGTGAATGAAGGATGGTAATTTGATGTTATATTATTGCAGGTCCAACCCCATGTCCATTCTTGAGGGAAGGTTTTTCCCATGAGGTTTTCCTTCTTTTCCTCGGTTCACATGGACAAATAAAATTGTAATTTTTGAATTATGCATTTGAGGTGACTTGAGCCATTGTTGCCAAGGCCTCCATCATTTTGTGAGCTGTACTTAGTTATTGGATTAAAAGAGGGTGTTAGAACAGTAATCCATCATTAGTACCTTAGTTACACTAATTAATCAATTTTATTGCTTTTTAAGCTTTAATACACTATGAGGTGGACTAGGGGTGCTTCGTTGGACATATGCCAAGTCATAATGGGCCTTTCACACCCACATGAGCATTCCAGCTCAATCAACAGCCACATATGCGCCCTCATCATTGCTAGTGCGCTCACATTCATTGAATGTGGACAGGCAAGTTGACTGGGAGCGCTAGAGTGGGATTTTGGCCAAATTTGGCTTGATTTGGTGCATTAAATGTTGCGTTGAGACTCTAAACCACCCAGTGTTCCACACCCACACTGTCCAAGGTGTAATCATTGCTCCACAACACATCAGCCATGACAACTCAGCAATTCGTGGCTGTTTGGGGTGATTTGGGACGAGATTGGCCCACCTAGGGGGATTTGATGCCATTTTGGCAATTTTGACTTATATGCTCACAATTGGCTTCCAAAGCCTCATGAAACTCCTATGATGTATTATATACCTGATAATAACAAGTTTCATGGTTAGAGTCTAGACAGTCCGAAATTATCTTGTTTCTGTTCACATTGTGTGTGTAATTTATCTGTAATTTGATGGTTTTTGCTGATTCTTGCACCCAAATTTGATTTGTGAGCTTCACCAACGCTCCTAGATTCTCCTGTGGTTCGAATTACTCACTTGGTGGTTCGAATTCCTCACAAAATTCAATGAGGTTCAGATATAAATGAATTTATCTTCAACAAGGGTTTCTCTCTCTTGAAAATGAAAATAAAAAGCTTGCCTTCTTTTGTACAGCTTGAGTTACAAACTCATGGTTGTTTGTGTGCCAAACTTTCTTCTTGGCACAACTTTCAAACTAGTTCTCTGCTTGAGTAATCATGCCAATCTTCATACTTGGTCACAAGTTTTGGACTGAAGCTTTCCCCTTGAATTGCTTTTGCTATTTCTGGATTTTTATTTTTTTAATATATATTGTGCCATTCGGGTGGATTTGACGGGTAAACTTTCGTTACAAAGCGATTTACTCGTCAGTAGCAATCACATTTCTTCAATAAAATAATTAAAACATCCTATAAAATTATTACAACTGTCAAATTTGACAGATGGATTGGTTTTGAAATTCCAACCCTAGTACCATTGCGAAACTGGAAATTTGGAAAAAAACTCATACCAGCATTTCCCATTCCCGCGTTTCAAAAACTTGTCCAACATAGAAATCAACCCACCATAGAAAAATGGAAAATATAGATCAATATATTGGATGAGAATATGAGACACGTAGGAAAACAACACATCATAAATAAAAGTTAAGAAATCAAATATTACGAATGTCAAAATGATGAATTGCGCCAGCTATTAGCCATACAAATTCCTATAAAAATCCAAAAAGATTTCAACCATGTTCGTATATGCACGATTTCTTGCTCACTATACTTTTGCCACAGTTCTTCATTGTATTACCCTTTGTACACTGTTTACAAAACACACGATTGCCAATTACAGTAATTCATGAAAATGCGAAAACTGGACATACTGAATGCTGGCCCAAATAACATCAGCGAATTCACTTATGTAAGATATAACAGAAAAACTTATCAGTACATGCAACCTCACATTGTTACCTCATCAATCCCTACTAGTACATATTACAACCTCAGATTGTTACCTCATCAATCCCTACTAATAGGCATGAAGAAAGGATTTAGAAAAGTCTTTAGGTTAACAATAATAATCTAATTTTAAAGATTTAGGAAAGCAATTAGGTTAATAATAATAATCTAATTTTATAATTTTAAGGTCACCGTCTAGCCAGACATTAAATTGGTGTATAAGCTTAATGATTTGATTACCGATGTCTATGGAAATGTACATATCCTACCCTTCCATATTTGAACTTGTGACCTCCTAAAAGGAAACACATGTTCTTAACCATTTGGCCTATGAATACTACCAAATAGCAGCCATGTAATACACATGTCAATAAATATCCTATATAGAATACAAATAATGAAAAAGATAAAAATGATGAATATTTTCGCCACAGCAGGCAAATCTGAAAACCATGTACCATGCTCATAAAAGGAAGGTCATGGTGTGATGAAAAACGAACTTATCGAGTGCTTAGAATTTGTATTATACTAATATAGTAAAATCTTTAAAACTGATCAAAGAAAACTTGATAACCAACATCCATCAAGTCTTATTTGAAAGTTTGGATAATTGAGATCAAACAGAATGCTGAAGTTGATCCAACTCAAGACACAGAATAATAGTAAATACTACTGTACAGTAAAACTAAAACAGACATTACAGTATAGAACGGTCGGATGGAAAAAACCAAAAACATCCAAGAGTCACCAAGAGCGTACGAAAATATCGGTACTGATTCAAACAAAATCTAACATAAACCTCTCGTAGTCCAAATTAATCTGAAGTGCGTTTCATTTACTAAATAATAACTGGCTAAGGCTTTGTCCAATGGATTACATCCATCTTTGGCATTGCTCTCCATGTTGGAGAACAAGAAAATATAATCCCATACATTGTCTTTACAATCAACCTGATTAATAAACTAAAGACTGGATCAAGGATCACAAAGCAATATAACAATAATTTTACAGACAGAGTGAGACGCTAAGTTACCAGAAACGGGGCAACAACAGTTAAACACGCACAGAAAGAGATATCACACATTAATATTCCCTTTTAACATTGTAAATATCATTAATTGAAAAATATTCAATAAACTGCCCAAAATAGATCTATAAATTTGTATAACATCAGATTTATCATTTTATTGAAAATAGGAACATATTACCTATTTCAACATATGAATATACACCAAGAAGAATAGAATATTCATGGCAAGTGGAAACAAAGGAGCAGTGGTGCATGCCAGTGGATCTGTAGCAGCAGGGGCACAGGCCTCTTCCATTATGCTCCCTGCCTGGTGAATGCTCCAAATCTCTTGGGCAAGGGCATCACGTCCAGGGTCTCTAGCAGATGGTCTGGACACTGTCTTTTGCCCAGCAGATCCTTGCTAGGGAAACCAGGAAGACTCAGTCTAGCCTTTTTAGCAGGCTGTGTCTCAAAGGCTATTGTTCCGTTCAAGAGCTGGAATAGTTCTCACTTCTCAGGGTTTCCCGTTATCTATAAATTCAGTGTCCTCAAAGACTCAGCTTCAGAGGTGGAGGGCTGGGTGCAGAAAGCTTAGGGTGAGCTGTGTGAAGGTGAGATTAATGTGTGCTTCTCTTTTAGGGGGTTCTTTTTATATTGGAATTCCATTATAGGAAAGATAGGACCTCTGTGCTTGCTAAGGGCCCTTGGACTTGACCCCATCTGGAGATCACCACAACCACAGAGTGGGTTCGGCTTCCAAATTTACTGGCTCACATCTGCGTGGAAAAAGTATTTGAACAGATGATGAAAAAGTATTTGAAAAGAACGAGAAAACACTGGGTAAGTATATTGATAAAGGGGCGGAAACAAAACCGAGGAAGAATATCACTTCTATCAAAATTTGTGTGGAGGTGGAGCTGGGTGGGAAACAATGCACACAACCTTTGGATTATGAGAAGGTTATGTTCAAATGTCGGATTTGTCACAAGCACGAGCACATCCTCAGGCTCTGCCCTTTAAATGTTTATTTGGATGGCCTGGAATGGATGGTATTAGCGTGGAGCAAGTTGCCCGCAATTCAGAAGTTTGAGAGCCGCCTTCAGACAAACCAAGCTCAGATGGTTTAGAGATTGAACTTCCTTTGGTCTCTGAGGATGCTCTTGATCTACCAGGCACTGTGCAAGAACCCCTCAAGAATGGGGTGGTGGACATATTTGATGCTAATAAGCTAACTAAGGAGGCCCCACTCATGAGTCATGATGGGACTGTTGGACCATGAGACAAACCCAAATGCCAAAGAAAATTGCCATAATGGCACAAAGGTTAATGATATTGATAACCCTTCTCACTCTAGGAAGGGCAATTCAGAATCAGGATCCTGAGAGCATGCACACATGTCAGATTTCAAAGAAGTTACAAGTGAAATAAAAAGAAAATGAAGAAAAGGACAGATAATTACAATGTAGATGTACCATTGTATTTGTTGTGTTTTCAATGTTTATTTTATAGACCCACCACAGTAAAACATTGTATGTTAAAAAATTATAGAAGTGAAAATATATATATATACACACAAAGTTGCACAGCTACCGTTCCTGGGAATTCGGAAAGTTGCACAGCTACCGTTCCTGGGAATTCGGAAAGTTGTACTCACTGTTGGAGCTTCACACAGGCATGAAACGGTCCAAAACTATCAGAAGCTTAGGTACTTTTCAGATTTACTTCAGCATGGGGTTTCAGCAGTTTCCAGAGCCTGTTGCCTTCATTTTGGAGTAGGCACGTGTGTCTGGGAAATTCTAGGAACTCCCAGACACAAGTACCCCTCTGAAAGCATCAAAAAGAAGTGGCATGTATGAGGCAACTAAGAAAAGCCCTAAATCTCTTGCATAATTGCATAATTGTATCAGATATGTAACGTAATGCAGCAATTATAAATTCAAATAAAACAAAAGTTGAAGTCCGTAATGTAAAAATGAAAAAAACACTGTAATATTAAATAAAAATGTAAAAAAGATAAAACATAATAATTTAAAAATATATAATAATAAAATAAATCAGCATAGATCTATTTTAAAACTTGATTTGCAACTGGATTTCTTTTTTATCTTTTGTGGTGGTTAATAAATCCAGAGTTTAGATGGATCTACACTAGTAAAAAAAATGACATTAACTTACTTTTTCTTTTTATGAACACCATCTTCTCATGAATGATATGCTTAGTTTGTGCAAGATTGTGAACCGCTTGAGTATGTGAGATCCATGAGCCCTTGAGACAAGTTATTGTAGAACGAATTTGCAGACAAACATGAAACTTGTTCCTCATCCATTAACTGAGGATCCAAGTATTACTTATTCATCTTGTTCCGTTTCATCCTAGAATTTCAGTGCATGGCAGGAGTAGAGGTTTTTCAACTACTGTCTCTAGATATCAGCTCCTTGTTGCACCCTATAACCGTTGTTCTGGAAAGGTATCTCTTATTTAATAATAAAATACTTGATAGCATGAAGAAACCAAGACAACAACAAAGATACCTTGGTATACTTGGTCCATGACTTTCAACTAGAATTTTGACTCCAAGTAGCCTGGTTTTTGCATCCTTACCAACAAAATAGCCCCATCCAAAGAATTCTTGCGATCTCAATCAAATGGTTGTTGAAGTAGAGGAAAATGTTTGCTCAAGCTTATCTAATCGATATATTTATTGGTGCTTTTGTATTCTACTGCAGAGCGATACTCCTTCAGCTTTTACAAAACCAACACCACGAATTACTGTTTTATTATTCTACACAATGAAACTCATCTTGCTTTATTGCCTTCTATCATTAGTGCCCAGTCTAACTGTTAGATGGATCAATACCCTTTATTAATGGCATTTCCTTCTTCGTGATGGATGAGTCTGTAAAAGACTCAGAGTCCAACCATGGAGTGCTTTCAATGATTCAACATTCAAAGGCTCAGACAGAAGCAATGGGATTGTTTGCGAGCTTGTAATCATAGTCAGAGTTGAAGGTTTTTTTTCTTTATCTTTTCTAATTGTAATTGTGAGTCACAGGATCATGTATGGCTTCATTTCACAAGAAACACAGAAGTACATTACGTTTTGGCTATTTGTCTCCATTTGCAGACACACATATGAATGCACTATCTACCAGCTTAGATCCAAATCCTAGGTTCTATCAAGCGCCAAGAAGGATCAAATCTATTGATCTAGGGTTGAAAATGGTTTTAAAGCCATGGTTTCAACACATGCTTTTAAAGGACCAAAACCATGGGTCCTTTAGGAGGCCTTGGCACATGGTTTTAAAACCACGTGCAAGGCCAACAATTTTTTGCGGATAATTAAATTTTTTATTTTTTATTATTTTGTTAGGTAGGAACATTACAACATTTCCCCCATATTGGGTTAATTTTTTGGCCGAACTTTTTTTGGTAGATGATTAAATTTTTTATTTTTTATTGTTTTGTTAGGTAGGAGCATTACAACATCTCCCCCATATTGAGTTGTTTTTCTGGCCGACATTTATTTTGGCGGATAATTAAAATTTTTATTTTTTATTATTTTGTTAAGAACGAACGTTACAACATCTCCCCCATTGGGCTGTAGAGCGCCTCTCAGCGCAAAAACCCCTTTATATTAAAAGGTTAAAGGAGAAAGCTAGGGAGATTGCCATGTAAACAGTCACATAGATAACCAACTACAAAAGAGAGACAAAATGGTTAAGTTTAACTCGTGAAGTTATCTTTTCCAATTTTTAAAATTCACATATTTTTTATTTTTTTATATTTTTATATATATTATTGCTTCTCCCAGCCTGTCATTTCCTACAAAAATTGGAGAAGTTTCTAGTCGTTGCTAATGCTTGTACCCACAATCAACCAATGTTCCCCCAAGTTTCCGGGACGAGGGGGCATGGGAGTGAGGAAATGCACATTGGGGACGTGTGGAGACCACCCCCAAATTTTAGGGAAATTTGGGGGGGTACAGAAGGACGTCGAGGTCATAAAAATTATAAATCATGGAAATAACAATTCATCCTGTGTAAATTCAGTTTAGGCTGCTCCCTATAAATACAATCTAATTCTTCAATGATTCAACACACTTCAACATTGTGTGAATCCATGGCATAGATGTTGTAATGGGGAAATGTGACCCGAGGACCCTATTTTTCATGATTCCAAAGGACATCACATTATTTGAGGCTTTCAAGCCCAACATACATTATGCAAGAGTGAACTATTAATCCTATATTGGGATCTTAATCACCAATAGCACCCTATGCCCCCCTCCTCTTGGCTTTTAGCCCTTGCCTCTACCTTGAATCTCGAAGTTGATCCTCGAAGGACATTACTAAACACTCTACAATTTTGATGAAACTTCCTAAACCAAGCATTAAAATAAGGATGAATTAGAAAAAAATTCCCATGCTTAATAAGTGATTTTGCTTGACTAAAGTGTACATTTTGATTAGGGTCGTGATAAAGGAGTTCAACAATCAGCACCTCCAACATCAAGGTACATAGAGAGGTTGATGTGCTTGATTAAATGACAATCCCTTAACCTCATACATGATAAAATATAGTGGAAACGTTGCAATCCTGAAAACAGTTAAGTCTGCCAAATTCTGAATGGAATCTAAAATTCTACTTTTTGCATATGAACTCCAAAGAGGTTGGAACCACTCTCAAAACATCCTGAAAGGCTGAAAGAAATAATGGTAATGTTAAAAATTTAAGTAAAAGAATATATTACCATTATTATTGGAGCGCCTAGGAGCCCCCCACTTCATTGGTGTGCACTTCAAAACAGGGGGGCAAGCTTCCCCCTGCGTTTCCTCAAGTTTCGCCAAATTGGGGGCGAGGAGAAACGTTTCACCAGGAGCCCCCAAGTCCCTGGTTCATGGGGAGCGAGGGAAGCACGTCCCTGATCCTGGGGAACGCATCCCCGTGTAACTATGCAATCAACTCATAATTCCAAGTAACCTCTTTTGTAATTGTGAGTCACAGGAACATGTATGGCTTCTTTTCGCATGAAACATATTACATAACATTTTTGGCTATTTGTGGTTATTATACAATTATCCATTTGCAGACACACAGATGAATGCACTATCTAAAGCCCCTTTACATTAGGAAAAAACTAGGAGTTTACCATGTAAGTCACATAGATAACCAACTACAAAGGAGAGAGATAACTATGAAGAGAGTCAACTATGGTTAAGTTTAACTTCTTAAGTTATCTTTTCCAATTTTTGAAGTTTTCATATTTTTTACTTGCAAACCCATTGGCACTGATTACAACGCCTAGCCCTGCAGGGACATCAAGTGAGGCACTCAACAAAGACAGCTAGCCAGGGATCAACCCCGAGACCTTCTACATGAAGCTCAAAGCACAAAACCACTTGAGCTAGCCCACCAAGATGTATATGTATATATGTTTGTAGCCCAAGGGGTTAGCTCAACCAGTTGCCACCAATGTTGTTAAAAATTTGGCTAGCTCTGTGTTAAAGGTGCCCAGTTCAACCCCCCTAGGTTAGACGTACTAGCTTACATTGACAGGTTTACTAAGAAAGCACTCCTTGGGTTTCCCCATTAGGTTTTTCTTGGAAAAAAAGTGTGTACTTGTGGATGTGTGTGTGTGTGCATGTGTTATATATACATGTATGTATGTAGCCAAAGGGGTTAGCTCAACCAGTTGCTGCCAATGTTGCTAATTTGGCTAGCTTTGAGCCAATAGGTGCCTGGTTCAAAGTTCAAACCTCCCTGAGTTAGGCATACTAGTTTTCATCGACAAGTTTACTAAGGAAGCATCCCTTGGGTTTACCCATGAGGTTTTCATTGGAACAAAAAATGCATGTGGATGTCCGTGTGCATGCACATGTGATTGTGTGGGTGTGTGCATGTGCCTGCATGCATGTGTGTGTGTGTGCATGTGGATGTCCGTGTGCATGCACATGTGATTGTGTGGGTGTGTGCATGTGCCTGCATGCACGTGTGGGGTGGTGTGTGTGGATATGCGTGTGTGTGGGTGAACATGTCCTTACACGTATGTGCACACTCGTATGCATGCATGTGTGTGGGCGTGCATGTGTGAACATGTCCTTATGCATGTGTGAACATGTGCTTAGGCATACGTGAGTGCATATCTGTGCACACGCGTGCACATGTGTGTGCATGCATGCTGCCATGCACATGTGCACATTCATGCATGTGTGTTCGCATGCATGTATTATCTTTGGAGATATAAGAGCTAATATATATTATAACCCAGGTCAGCACAACCTTGGTGCTTCCCTTCCCATCCAAACAAAGTCATTTGTCTCAAGAAGATGATAGATTAGTAATGATTAAAACTCATTCACATGATCTTCTTTGCAAGTATGACCTATGGTAATGCCATGGAAGCAAAGGATAGCTTGCAATATAAAGGTGGTTGATAATGAATTACTCAGTTTGCATTGCAAAGAAATATTCACAAAATAATAGTTTCGAAAGAAAAAACAAAATAAAATAAAATAGTTGACAACAATTATACCATACAAGAGCAAGCTGCTAGAATCACACAATGTCATAAAAATATGCATACAATTCAGATAAATTTCTTTTAGGGTCCTTTGATCTTAACAAGAACAAGATCCTCTTCAGAATTGTTCATGGACTAGATTCGAAGCCAAGAAAGATCCAAGACAAATCCCATGATAAATCCTATTCCTTTTGTTTTGTATGCCCTTTTGTTTTGTATGCCCTATGATGGATCCCACAATAAAATCTCAAAAAAATATCAAAATAACATTAAAATCTAAAGGGAGCCTAGGAGGCAAGATGAACTTTTTTAATGGGTTGAATCTATAAAAAAATGAATGATGAACATATCTGTGCGGGGCCATCGTTCCCTGGAGCTAGTGAAGCCATTAATCAGGGTTAATATTGTGTTTGCAACTGATCTACAAAACTCCAAGAGAGAACAATACCCTAATAGGGGACCTCTGCTGCTAATGCCATCTAAACAACTCCATGGGTTTGAACTTAACCACTAATTGGCAATGGTAGATGGAACCCATTTCACAAATATCAAAACAAAGCCTAAACAAACCATGCCCACTTCACAACATGCAAATACAAAACCCATGGAAAATAACGGAATAGGGACAAGAATACCTTAATTGGCGCTTAGATTCGCGGTTTGCGTGATCCTGCACCCCCGGAGCCCGAATCCCAGGAAGGAAACCGTGAGTCGAACCCAACGCCCCTTTGTTATCGACGATGCAGTCATCCGTGAGGGCGGTTCCCTCGGGAGTTTGGGCGCCGTGCGAATTCTCACACACGACATTGCTGCTATTGTTGGGGGAAGACGAAGAAGAAGAATTTACAAGCAATTCCTCGAATTCGACAAAATCTGAACAAGACCCTCTAGCGTTCGCATGGTCTGCCAAGGCGCTGAGATTACAAGCATCATCCTCTGCACCTGGGATGAGATCATCTAAGATGAAGCCTTCATCAAAGAAATCCCAACCCGCCCAATCGTCAAGTTGGGCAAGATCTTCGAACCCGGGACCGACCTGGAAATCTTGAATTATTGGGGAACCTGCGGCATCTGCCATGGCGTTACTGACGAGAAAAATTGCGGGCGTTGAAGGGAAACGAACTCAGGAAACCTGTAAGGATATTGGGTGGCAATCCCCAAGTTTTCATGGCGCCCGTGCGTCGGTGATGAATTCCATGAATATTAATTTGCATGTAGAAAAGCAAGAGAAGAAGGTTATGTTTGCTACTTCATATGTCCGCATAAATAAACAGACCTACAAAGATTGAACCTTCTTTCAACAGAAGGCAAAATTGAACTTGACTGTGTCTCATTCCTCGTATTGATGGCAAAATTGAAATTGACTGTCTCATTACTTGTATTATGATTTTTAAATAGATTAGCATAGTCATTGATATAGATAGGGGTTACTAACAAATTAAAAAATCACATATATATATATATATTTTTTAATGCGTAGTTATAATCATTAATCGTCTAGGCCTATTTGTATAGTCAATTTAGAATTTCCACTCACCAAGATTAAAATTTGAATTTTAAGGGAGATTGACAACTTTCTTCTCAACCACTTTATTTATACTTTTTATTTTAAAAATCCTTAAACATTAGTAAAGAATCTTTTTACGTCGTTTGCAAGAAATCTTTATATATTAATTTGGTGTTTAGTTAGACATAAAGTTTAATCATACTTATTTTTTTCAATTTAGTTTTTTATTTTGATTTTTTAAAAGTAGGTTTAAAGATTTCAAATATTTATATAAAGTTTTTTTTAATATATAAATTTTTTATTTAATTATAATAAAATAATAATTTTTAAGAATGAGAAGAAATTTTATAAACAAATCATTCAATTAATTTTATATTCATTAAATCAACATATTTATGATTTTTTATAATGTATATTTTTCTATATGTAATACTAAAATTCAAATCTTTGTCTTTTGAATCTATGAATTTTTAATGTGGAAATAGATTCAAATCTTTAAATATCTATATTACAAAACCATCTACATGTTTATCATGATTACTAAGTTCTTGCATGAGTTTTTCTCACCTATTGAAATGGATACGATAAACTCATATACGAAGAGTTGTGTCACCCCTCTAGTTTGGCCACCACCATTCTATTCATGACCCACTCACTAATATTGTCAATCACACCAATTTGTCAATTTGTTATAGAATGCATTCAAAGAAAGGTTAAGGTAGAAGAGAATACACCCGTTGGCCTATCTTTACACCTTTTATGATATGTATTTTTAGCTTGTAAGAATATGTGAGTTTCTTAGATACCATCATAGATCCATATTAACTATGGCTATATCAAGTGTTGAGAGGAATAAAATCCCTTGAGGTGCAAACATTTCCTCAAATTTAAGACTCTAAAAGGGGTTTGCACCTCAAGGGATTTGATCCCTCTTCAAAACTTGATAAAGCCAGAGTTAATATGGATCTATGATGGTTCCAATCATAGTGGTCACATCAAAAAACATTGTTGCTTAAAAGCAAAATTACCACATTGAAATCATTTCATCCATAAAGTTGGTATGTAGTGTGGCATAAACTTATATGCTCTAAAATTATTGGTAGAGATCAAGTGGCATAAGAAAATTTGTTTAATAATTATTTCTAAACATAAAAGGCATTACCATTCAATAGCATAAAGCCACATGTCATACATTGTCCAAAGTTCCAAACATTTCAAAATTTTCATAAATAAGTGTAAAGCTATAAGTAGTAGCAAAAACTATGTTGTTGTTTTTTTAAATGAGCTTAATAAGGTAGCATATACTTGCATGTAGGGAACTTTTACCATCCAGTACATCTCATTCAACAAGATCGGGATCCAAAGAGGTAGATCCACTTAGCTCTTGGAGCTTCCTCTGCAAAAAATTTGCCAAAGCAACAACCTTATTTGTGGCAACTAGCCCACCTAGATGAGCAACTCTTCACAGACTGAAGCACTTATGTCAAATGTATTACAGTTGCATTCATTTCAATGTGGACAACTATATCACAAAGTGCAATATTTGTTCTTCCTCTATAAACTTACAAGTATAGTGAAACACATTTCGGAAGTTAGAGATGGCATTGAAGATGAAAGTTGAATAAAAATATTCAAAACAACACAAATACCCACCTTTTCATGTAAAGATTGAGCAAGGACCTTCATGTTGTCATCAACATTTGACAACATTTGATTGCTCTTCAAAACTAATGTTTAGGGAGCCATAATGGTTTTCCAAGACAAATGAATCCCTAATTAGTTACAAGAGTAGTGAAACACATTTTGGAAGCTAGAGTTCCTTCCATGCTCATACAGCAATAGATTGGCATGAACATAATACAGTCTTGTGTCTCAAGATGTTATGTTTATCTTCATGTCAAGACAATATTTCCGCCCTTTCCAAAGAAATCAATTTCAAGAAGATAATAGATATGTCAAGATGTAATAGATCTCGTCCATTTTGGATTGTTATTAGTTAGGGTTTTGGATATTCAAGGCCTCATTTAGGAATTTATCATGACCCTATTGTGTATATTTAGTTAGACTGAAATTGTGACAAACAACATGAATGCATTAAAAAACTATCGTAATCATCTCACTATTTAAATTCAAATTTGCATGGTAATAAGCATGGAGTTTCAAGATGGCTTGGGCTACTTGAGTTTAACACTCCATGCTAGCTATATTGGTGAGCTTTCTCCCTAAATAAAAAAATATATTTAAACAAGAGAACACACCATTGTATCTCCGAGAGAACATTCTGCATTTTCATTAACAACAGTATCCTCACTTTGTTCTAGGCCTGTGATCGAGTTTTCTCCACTCAAATCAAAGGAACCTAAAGCAACCACTGTTGCTCATAACATGTTGTTTTAGTTCAATTTCGAGCTCTATTGTTGCTACTTCCAACCATTTACGCTCCTCCTCAACTAAATTCAGAATCATATTTCTCTTTTGAACTTGAAAAATACGGAGAAGGGAGAGCTCACCCTTGATGGTGTCTTCATATTGTTTATGTATACAGTGACAAGAATTACAAGAAATATTTGCCAAGCCAGATGACAGATGAAACCATTTGAGAAAAAGTGAAAACTATGTAAGAGATATCTGAAATTGCATACCATCTTTAAGTTGAGAGAATTGATCCTCTACAATAGGAGATCTTTAGCAGTACGTGCCTGAAATATGGCAGTATAGATTTAATAAGCAATGTAGTGAATATGTTTTGATAAGAACAAGAGAGATACAATTTGAAATGACTCAAATTTTAAACTTAACAAAGGAATTACCTCTTCTAGATGTTTCTGTAGTTTTTCTATCACATCCCTAGATGCCACCAATTCATTTTGCATAGAGACCTAGATATAGATGTTCAAAATTAAAAACATGAATAACTTTCAAAACAAGAATGTAGTGAACTTTGGCCATATAGTTGAAGGAAACATGATTCTTTTGCCACAAACAAATTTGATGATCAAGAACAAAGAACATTCCCTGGAAAATAGTACCCAATATCACATGTATGATTTTTGGACAAGTTCAACCCCATTTATGTCTTGTATAAAAAATCATTTATCTACCAACACCAACAGAATCAAATTATACAATATGAGTGGAATGAAGCTTCATGAGCATCCATGTGGCAAAACTAAAATTTGTCACTGGACTATAGTAATAACCAAAATGCATGGCATTTCACGGTTACGTGCAAATTCAAATACCAAAGGAATATACTAGTTTCAAACGAGAAAGAAATAGTTAGAAGAAATTATCAACTAGCATGCTTGGATTTATGATTATCTCATCGAGGCATTTACTGGACTTGATAAAAATGCTATATAGATCAAGCCATGCAAGCACAACCAAGTAGAGATATCTACATCCGTGGTATGTTTCTACATTATACAATGTACAAACTATTCTAAAATAACATGTTTTAAGACTAATATAGATGTGATCATTCCCAATAAATCAAGCTTCAATGTGGTGGAAGGATTATAAAGGGTGGAAGAAGAATCTTTGGAAATTACTTCCACCACAAACAACAACTAGAAGAAACCATGAGGACAATCCAAGAAATACCAATGGACGAAGGTCTATCCTTGGAGTTGAAAATCAAGACAAAATATGTATCATCAAATGGGGGAGTTGAACCAATAAGGAGATTTTATGGCAATAATAGTGTATCAAACCTCTTGCTTAAGAGTTGAATTTTAATATTAGTACTTGATCACTAATTAATAAAGGAGTTATAAATGTTAAAGAGTCAAACTTTAGTGTGTGACAATTGAACTCTTGACTTAATTGTTGGGAGTAAGCATCATATACATGCCATAATGCTTGTAAGTTATTAATGCCTCCTTGTAAGAGGTTAATGTCATTGAGAAAGTTTGTTTATTGAATAAAAGATTAAATTCATGGTTGAATTTTCGAATTCAATGGCTCTGGGAATGTACAAGGATACTATTTTTTTCATCAAGTGACAATGCAAAATTGAAGTATAAATGGATAAGATAAGATGATTTTATGAATGTCCCACAAATGACCACAATAGGAGGTCAATAAGACTAGAAAGAGGTACATCCATTGTAGTTACATAATGGGGTTGTTGGACTCAAACTAGATTTACAATAACTAGAAGGCCAATTATAATAACTAAAGGAGGCAAAAAAAAAATTGAGGAAATTTGTTATCAAATGTAAGAAGATTAACTATCTAGATTGTAAAGTGTATAGCAAACAAAGTTGTGATGAAAAAAGTAACCTAAAAAGATCAATCGTAGTGGAGCTCAATGATTTGGATAAGATGTGGGAAAGTTAAGCTCGATGATTTAATAAGGCAAAATTTATGAGATCTATTTTGATTTTCAAAACACTTTGGGACCATTATTTATTTGATATTTCATTATTAGTTAAATAAAAATTGCAATAATGGTATTATGAGCACAATTGATGTTGGTTAGAAGGGCTTGGGGCATGCCATTGAAGAAAAGGCACCTTGCCGACCCATTTCACATTCAGGCGATATTAACCCTCCATCATCTCAAAAGGTGGTGGAGGTAGACTAGGATAGGTGTATTGATGGAAAAATCAATCCAATTTCCATATTGAAGATTTGAGACACTATTATTCCTAGATTGGAAGAGAGAGCCCCATTTTAGAGAAGGAAAGCCCATTTCAAGAGACCTATGGCATGCTTCAAGGGCATTGTCCTTGGAAGGATCGTGAAGTGTTGAGGCATGAAGTGGAAGGCTCGCGAAGAGGAGGAAAGGAGGGTCACTGTAGTGTAGGAGGAGTGGAGAGGGAGTGATGAATGGGAAAGGAGAATGAGATAAGGAGTGAGGTCTTGGAGAGGGGTGCACAGGTCTGTGCGGGAGAGTTTTGAGTGATGGATGGGAGTGCAACACATGGAAGGTAAGTGTAGTGATTGGGATTGGGAGCTGAGTATGGAAGAGCATGTACTAGAGGTATTAGGTAGGGGGAGAAATGGTAGCATGTTGAGGTATTGTGAGGGTTTACGCAGGAATTGGGGGAGGTAGAGAGGACACAATGGAGAAGTGCAGCGGGTGAAGGGGGAGGTTACATGGAATGGACGCGGTGTAAGGTGAGGCATGTGAATCGTGGTCATGGAGAAGGGATGGCATGAAGGAAGGTAGGATGTGGGAGGGTGTGAGATCTTATGCAGAGAGGAGGATTGCAACTATGAGAAAACGAGTGCAACCAAATGATATATTTTTTGGTATATTAAATAGAGCATTGGTAAAAAAACTTTGCTAAAACCTTAGGCAACCCAGATTTTTTAATGAATATTTGTTATAACCTCCTCTACCAAAAGGAAAGATTGCAACATATTTTTTTTTTGACAATTTTTTCCAATCTTGTAACACTCAAATCCTTTGCTATAACCTCTGCTACATAGTGTTTTCCTTCTACTAACAAACCTATGGTAAAAGTTGGTGAGGCCAAGATGTTATGGAGCTCTGTTAGAGGCATTGACCATAGCCAACCATGCATCAATTGGATCTTAGCTTGGTATATTTGCAGCCTTGTTCATTCACAATGTATCCTAGATACTGAATTCTCTCCACATCGAATGAACATTTCTCCAAATTGGCGTATAACTTATGTTTCCACAAGGTGCTCAGGATCTGTTGGATGTATTGCAAACATTCCACCCAAGTTCTATTAAAAATGAGGATGTTGTAATGATATATGACTATGAAAGAGTTTGTGAATGGTCACAACATATCATCCATCAACCTCATGAATGTTGTTCGAGCATTAGTCAAGCCAAAAGGCACAACCAACCACTCAAAAGGACCTTCTTTATACTTGAAGGTTGTCTTCCATACATCAGTTTTCTTGATCGGGACTTGGTGGTATCCTAAAGTCTAATCAATCTTGTTAAACAAATTGGAAACCTTGATGTATTCAAGAAGATCATCAATTTGAGGGATTGGGTATCGGTTCTTGACGGTGATTTTTGTAGGGATCTGTAATCAATGCAAAGTTGCCATGTCCCATCCTTCTTATGCACCAAAAAAAGTGAGCTCCCATAAGGTGAGGAGCGTGGTCAAATGTGGCCCTTTTAGATGAGCTCTTCAATCTGACAATTTTTATTTCCACACTCTTTAGAAGAGAGCATCTGTAGATTGGGTCATTAGGTAATGGAGCACCAAGTTTCAAATCAATGGAGTGTTTGACTTGGCAGTACATAGGTAACCCTTTAGGTAAGGTAATGATATCTTTGTATTCCTATACAATCTTGTCCACCTACTTCTGCTATGTAGAGAGGCCTCACACCGAGGATGTGGCAATCATAGTGATCTTCCATACACCTTATGAACTAACCATGAAAATTTCAAATTTCCTAGCATGAGAGAATAATGTTCAACGCTTCTTTTTCGAGATCAAGGAAACTGCAATAATCGAAACTACTTTGGGCACCTTGTAGAGTTGGCCTCTCAAAGTAACAAATACCACTACGGGGCCTAGACTCACAAACAACATGACATTTCCATAAACAAGGTTGTCCTAAAAAAAATCACAAAATACAAGAGGGGAAACATCACATAGTACCTCATATTTGAAGGGATTGATGTCGAATGAGAGGTGACATTGCCGGCAAATGCAAATGTCTAATGTTTGGCTCAACCAATCAATGTGTATGGTAGGGAGTGGTGTTATCAAAAACTTCAATCTCTTGGTGATATTGATTGAGATTGAGTTCTTATGGCTACCACTATCAACAATGAAATGTTGAAAATCCCCCTTCACCTACATTTGTGAGTGGAATAGCCATTCCCTTGCTATGACTCCTTTGTCTCTTTTGATTGGATCTTTGCGGTTACAATGGTGGTGTTGGGTTTTGTGTCAATGATTTGTTGTCAATTATATTTCTTCAAATTGGAGTTTGATATAGAGTTTGGTTATGAGGATTTCATCTTGGTAAACAATAATTGTTTTGAGTGACTTTCGTCGATGTTGTGTCAGGGGATTTTGTGGGACTCACACCACTTTCCAATGTCCTTCTTCAACTTTATGTTGCCCTTCTTTACCTGCAGTTTGGATTGTTTTTTATGATATTGGTTATCCTTTCTATATCCTTTTTTCTATGAGTTAGAGCCACCTTTACTAGGCTTCTCTTGAGGTTGATTTGAAAATCCAAACTACCACTTATTCTTCTACTGGAATTGTTTTCTTTATTTTGACAGTATATCAATAAGTGGTTACTTGCGAGGAGATGTCTAGGAAATCTATCTCTATTTGGATGTAGCTATGTAGGCTACTATGGTTCTTTAGGACCAAGTGACATTCAAAGTATTTGATACCCATCTTTGAGTGCAAGGTGTTAGTCCTAAAGTTTGCACTTGACTGCAAAAGCACAAAATTTAGGCAATTCTAAGTTTGGGATTTTGATTTTAGGATAGGTTGTGTAATGGATCAAGAGATTACTACAGACAGAGAAAGTATCAATACATGATAACATCAGGCTTTGCAAATAGCATAAATAACTGGACTAAGGTAAGAACAAAATCAATGATGACTCAAGTTCAAACCTTACTGATAATGTAGGGAAAAAACAATTCACTCATATATTGACATAACAAATTATATTTAGAAAAAACATTCCAAACATGGAATCATGAATATTAAATCACAACGTGAGCATTCAAAATAAAAAAATTTATTATAAAGGATTTCATGACTACGATCAATTTAGACAAAACTGCAAAATTATCATATTAAAAGACAGTTAAAACCTGGCTCATACGAGATAAAGTCTCATCTTCAGATTACAACTCAAAAATGGAATACACAGAGCATATGTATTGAACTTTCAATATCTGGCTCTCGATCTTCATACAAAACTCTCGGCCTCACAGGTTGAATCCCCCTTGTAACATATAAAGTTATATCTTATATTTATTGGGTTACATTATATCTAGATAAAAAGTATGGCTAGAGTATCCTTTTTGATAGAGTAAATATTCACAAACCCAAACATATCCCTCAAGTTTGGAAACAAATTTCAGACCCACTATCTAAGGAATTCAAATTTGAATTAGATTCGTTGTATATTACATAGGTTACAAATCAACATTATAAAGATAATATAACATATTTTAGGAGACACGAGGATGCTTGAAGTATCTCAAGCATGTAGTGATTGACAACTGACAAAAATTCTTTCCAAAAAATAAACTCTCGGTCCAACCTTTCAAAATTACACAAAATTGCTTCAAACTATTGGTTGTACTAAGGTCCTTTTTAGCGAATTAATCCTCTAAATATCTTCATGGAACATTTGTTCTACCAAGATTTTCAATTTGTATTCATTAGGAGATGGTTCACTTGTGCAGTAACTATATTTCATGTAGCTTGCTCATCCTTCTTTGATTTGGAAACCTTCTTTCTAGAATAATACTTTTTACATACTTACTCTATTTTTGGATTATGATTGCAGATTAGTTCACTGTCAGTAAAATGACTAGGTGATATTCAAGACTAAATGAAAACCATTTAAAATGCAATGCTCAAATTGTGTTCGAAAATGTAATAACAATTGACAATGGGATGAACAAAAGCGATGCCTCTCCCTATCGCCTCTATTGCTCCAAATTATAATCCATCTATACATATTTCACCAAGAACTTAATTCAATAATCAAAACTCTGACAATTGTCACTACACACGTATTTTGATGTTTGAGTTGTGTGTTTGAAATTTAAGCTTGGTCAACAAAAACACATCAAAAGGAAGCCCAAATTTATGTTTTTCATGTGTGATGCTTGACATCCTCGGGTTCAAAGAATACTTGGCACTTTCCTTGTGCAAATTTAAAACTGTAGTCAAAGCTCTATCATCCATTTTTCCATTTGTACTCGGGCTCGAGTAGGTTGTTAATGACCATGATGTTTGGTGCATGAAGATTGGACTTCCTTTTGATTTAATTATGGCAATAACACCTATTGCTCATCATTCAACACATAGCTCTCGAGCTAATTTTTAAAAAAGTGTTGCCTTTATCATGTAGATAGTACTTTACAAATATGAAAGGATTACATAAATTTCCTGTTGGTATTGAAACGAATCCACACTTTCAATACAGTTGTGCATGCATCCTCTCATCGCGACTTGCCAAAACCGTAATTTTCTACAACATAAATGACAATGCCACATTTTTTACTATTTTGAATGTTGTAGGGACACATTGTGCATGATGATGATCCATTGACTTCCATCGACACACTTG
This sequence comes from Pseudotsuga menziesii, assembly GCA_001517045.1. Taxonomy (NCBI): domain Eukaryota; kingdom Viridiplantae; phylum Streptophyta; class Pinopsida; order Pinales; family Pinaceae; genus Pseudotsuga; species Pseudotsuga menziesii. The sequence continues at coordinate 669,107 of LPNX010127642.1, forward strand.
TGTATGAGTAATTTGGCATATGATGTGGCCTGTCTTGACACTTGAGAGGTTTGTAGTGTGATTTCAACATTGGTGCTCCTTTTGTTTGCCTCTGTAGAGCATATGCCACATGCAACACAAAAATAGACTCATAATACAAAATAATAACAAATGTTTTATTGTATTCTTGATGCATAATGCAAGCCTTTTGTGAGATTCCTCCTTGACGCCTTGTGTGGATACTGTTGAAGCTTGGAATTTGACATAAATTTGATCCTCGGTCTCGGTGATAGTGATCTCTGTCACAGACCTCGAGGACAGGCTCAATTTTTTCCTTCTACGGGACCATGCGGCACTCCCCAGAAGTCACCTGGGAGCATGACCAACCCAGGGAGCTCTCCGGCAAACTACGATTAACCTGCAGAACTCCTAACATTCATCTCTATACTTGTCCATTTTTAGAATTATGCACTCCTACAGTACAAGTAAGCCAAATACAATACAAGAGAAAAATGTGTGTGAGAGGCTTGTCTTCAACTTGACGGTGCCTAATTCCCATGTATAATATGATAACACTTGTTACAACGATGGAGGATGCCACAAGCCGGCAACTCATCCAAGAGCTTGCCAAAACTAGCTACGCTTAAGATACAACCAAATCAAAATCATCCATCTAGCTGTCACTATCACATATGCACGTCCACCTACTCGCTAAGACCATGACAAGTCTCATCTACAAGCTGCAACCTCTCGCAACCTGTTGTAGCTCACTTCGTCATTCTGCTGCTATCGAACTCCTTCGTTGAGCCACCTTGCCAAGCTACTGCTTAACTTGCTAAAGTCTTTCAAACTGCCACACTCCGACTTAGCCAAATTGGCTAACTGCTGAGATGTGGAACACACATGTCATAGATGTTGCTGCTACCATTGCTACTTCTTGAATGATCCTTCTTCCAAGCACTGCCACCACCTACGGGTCCTTCCCAACACTTCACGATGGAATCGTTCTCCAAAAATCCCTACATTGCTGCACCACTTCTGACTTAGGCATTTTCCAAACACCTCATAGACTCAGCATGAGCCTTTGTTTCGTCCTGCCGAAACTCCCATCATTGTCTCATCTGGAAACAAACTGTTGAGTGCACCTTGTAGACACACTTCTGAGCGCACTATTAAACACCCCTCCCATGGACTTTCAATTGGAATGCATCTTCTTGGACGCACTAGTTTGGAGCACTTTCCATGAACGCACTCTCGGACGCATGTTTGAATGCCTGTCAAACTTGGATGCTTCTGTCAGTCACCCTGCTAAACTCTGCCAAAGCTCGTTGTTGCAGAGCGCTTTGCCAAGGCACTCCTCAAGCTCACCTTCTATAAGCGCTTTGTTGAACTCACTATCGAACACGCCTCTTGTTGGGTGCTAATCCTTAGCGCACCTGAACACCCTCTTCTCAACACTCTGTGGAAGCGTGCTAGCTTCCGGGAACGTGCTTCCACCAAAGTCACCTTCCTACGGAGCGCTCATTTGAACGCACCTTAACGCTTCTGTCGACACCTTGTCAAGCTGCCAAAACGCACCTCTTATGAATGTGCACCATCTGCCCTTTGCCAAAATCGTTGTTGTTGTTGAATGTGTTTCTGATGGTCGCTAACCTCTTAGCGCACCTGGGCGCACTATTGACGCCCTACGAAAGCACACTTCAAGAGCGCACATCATGGAAACCTGTGGAGCACTTATCCTATGAAGTACACTTGCCTACGGTGCGCGCGCTTGTCGGGATTTCCTGCGAAACGTGTCGATTTGCGAAACATGCCTAGCGCACTCCTGTGAATCCTACGGAGCGTGCATCCTGAGAAGCGCTCATCTTGTCTCCCATCTGCGGAGCGTGCCTGTTGGGAACTCCTGAGGGATGTGCCTACCCAGTTCACTAGCCGTGCAGCTGAGGCAGCACACCACAACTCTTTAGATCCTTTTCCTATAGTGCACCTCCCCTGAGGGAGCATTGTTGTACTCCAAGTGTCTTCCTCCTTCTTTCTTACCTTTGGCTAGCCTCTGTTTTTCTTTTTATACCCTTGGGAACTTTTCTCATATGGACCATCATGCCTTTTTAGCCTACTTAGCCCACTTAGCCCACTTACCACACTTGGCGCACTTAGCCAACATGGGCGTTGGTCAAACCGACACCCCCACTCAACCATCCAACAACTGTTGAGTGGTGCCCATGACCCCCGCAAGTGTCCAACACTTAGTCATTTTCTTGATCAAGTGCCCACCTCCGTGTGCCCCAATGGGTGTTTCTCCAAGTACTGAGGGAAACCCGCGTTCTCTAGCGAAGGGGTTGTAACATCCTCCCCCACTTGAACTGTTGTCGTCCCTGACAACACCGTCACGACCGTCATCTCTTGCCGCAACTTGTTCGAGTGTGGCATTAACTAAATAGCTTCAGCGCTGCAACGTCGTCATGTTCTATCCATGTTAACCCCCACAAATGAACTAGTTGGGTCATGACTCCCAACCAATCGGTCCTTCATGAGATGAACGGAAAGCTCGGTCAAGCAACACCTCCACTCTTCAGTCCTTTTTGCAACCTTGCCAAACGTGAGGCAAAGTTCAAAACTCCACCCCAAAACTTGCCTAAGGCACCCTTCTTGGCACCAAGCCCACCAAATCACTGCGTCTTCAACTTACTTCCATTTTCGTTTTCATCCTGCATACTCCTCCTAGTTTTTGGCCTGATGACACTTTTCCCTCAAGCGAAGACAAAAGCGGCTCATTGCACTTTCATCCTCCCCAACCCCTTTCAATAGGACCTGTTATCTTGGCTAAGGAACTCTTAAGTTCCTGACCACACATCACCGAACGCTCTGCGAAGCGCACTACCTGACGCCCCTCCTTGGCGCACTTGTTGAGAACACTACTAAGCACACCACTTAGTGCACTTCCTGGGTGCCCCTGTTAACTGCACTTCTGAGCGCTCTGTTTGGGATAACCTATGAGCGCACTATCTGGGAGCACTGCTGAGCGCACCCTATGAACACTCCTCTTATGTTGCCAAGTCGTGATGTTTCACTACACCACCACAAGACATTTCCAATGACTCATGTTGCATGTTGCACTTCCATTTTGCAACATGCTTCCTCCACCCGCATCATCTGTCTTCTTTCGACACTTCTGAAGGTTTTGGCAAGTCACTTAACTTAGCCAAGTTTTGTCAAAATGTTGTCGTTTGGCAGCAACCTTTCGCAATCCTAGCACGCCATCGATGTGCCAATCCAACTGTCGTCATGAAAGAACCTTCACTGCAAAAACAACTCCATGACCAACAAGCTACTCGAAACCATCTCTTTGTCGAACGGTGAAGAGCACACCCAACTACAGTTATGATAAACCACCTTTTCGAAAGTGGTGAAGAGCCAATCGCTGCCAAAATCAGCTCTGATACCATCTCTTCATTGGAAGAGTGGTGAAGAGCTCACTTCAGGAAACACATCTCTGACAACATCTGTCACGGACCTCGCGGATAGGCACAATTTTTCTCCTTCCACGGGAGTATGCAACACTACCTGGAAGTCACCTAGGGGCATGACCAACCCAGGGAGCTCTCCAACAAACTACACCTAACCAGCAGAACTCCTAACATTCATCTCTATACTTAGCCATTTTTACAATTATGCACTCCTACAATACAAGTACACCAAATACAATACAAGAGACAAATGTATGTGGGTGATTTGCCTTCAACTTGATGGTGCCTAATACCCATGTATAATATGATAAGACTTGTTACAACGACGGAGGATGCCACAACCTGGAAACTCATCCAAGAGCTCACCAAAATGAGCTACGCTTAAGATACAACCAAATCAAAATCATCCATCTAGCTGTCATCATCGCATACGCACGTCCTCTTGCTCGCTAAGACCATGCCAAGTATCATTTACAAGTTGCAACCTTTTGTAACCAGTTGTAGCTCACTTCGTCATTCTGCTGCTGCCGAACTCCTTTGTTGAGCCACCTTTCCAAGCTACCGATTGACTTGCTGAAGTCTGCCAAACTGCCGCACTCTGACTTAGCCAAATTGGCTAACTATTGAGATGCAGAACACACATGTCATAGATGTTTCTTCTACCATCGCTACTTCTTGTATGATCCTTCTGCCAAGTGCTACCACCACCTATGCATCCTTCCTGACACTTCACGACAGGACTGTTCTCAAAAACACCCTATGCTGTTGCACCACTTCTGACTTAGGCGTTTTCCAAACACCTCATAGACTCACCATGAACCTTTGTTCCATCCTGCCAAAACTCCCATCATCATCTCATCCAGAAACACACTGCTAAGTGCACCTTGCAAATGCACTGTTGAACACCCCTCCCGCAGACGCTCATCTGGAACGCGCCTTCTTCGACACATTTGTTTGGAGTGCCTCCCACGAATGCACTCCCAGACGCATAACGCCCATCAAACTTGGACGCTTCTATCGGTTTCCCTGCTAATCTCTGCTAAATCTTGTTGTTGTGGAGCGCTTTGTCAAGGCACTCCTCAATCTCACCTTATATGAGCACTTTGCTGACCTCCCTGCTGAATGCGCCTCTTGTTGGGTGCTAATCCTCAACGCAGTTGAAGGTCATCTTCTCAACGCAGTTGAAGGTCATCTTCTCAACGCTTTGTGCAAGCGTGCTGGCTTCCTGGAACGTGCTTCCACCAAAGTCACCTTCGTGTGGAGTGTTCATCTAAATGCACCTTGATGCTTCTATCAATGCCTTGTCAAACTGCCAAAATGTACCTCTTATGAGTGTGTGGCATCTACCCCCTGCCAAAACCATTGTTGTTGTTGAACGCATCTCTGATGGGTTCTAACCTCTTAGCGCACCTAAGCGCATTGTTGACTCCCTACTGAAGTGCACTTCAAGAGCGCACCTCCTGGAACCCTGTGGAGCACACGTCTGTCAGGCATTCCTGTGGAATGCATCAGTATGTGAAACATGCCTAGTGCTTTGAGCGAAGTTAGTGCACTTAGCGCACTTAGTGAAGTTAGTACACCTAGCGCACTCCAGTGAATCCTGCGAAGCACTCATCCTGTCTCCCATCTACGGAGCACGCCTGCTGGGCGCTCTTACGGCGTGCGCCTACCTAGTTCGCTAGCTGCACAACTGAGTTAGCACACCACAACTCTTCAGGCACTTCTTCTGTGGTGTGCCTCCCCTAAGGGAGTGTTGTTGTACTCCAAGTGTCTTCCTCCTTCTTGCTTATCTTTTCCTAGCCTCCGTTTTCTTTTTTATACCCTTGTGAGCTTTTCTCATGTGGACCATCATGCCTTCTTAGTCGAATTATCCCACTTATCCCACTTAGTGCACTTGGCGTGCTTAACACACTTAGCCAATATGGGCGTCTGTTAAACCAACTCCCCCACCCAACCATCCAACAACTGCCGAGTGGTGCCCATGACCCCCACAAGTGTCCAACACTTAGTCATTTTCTTGATCAAGTTCCCACCTCGGGGTGGACTAATGGGCATTTTTCCAAGAACCGGTGGAAACCTATGTTCGCTAGCGAAGGGGTCATAACATCCTCCCCCACTTGAATTGTTGTCATCCCCAGCAACACTGTCATGACCGTCGTCTCCCGCCACAACTCGTCCGACTATCGCATCAACTAAATCGCTTCAGTGCTGCAACCTTGTCATGTTTTGTCCATGTTAACCCCCACGAATGAACTATATGGTTCATGACTCCCAACCAATCAGTACTTCATGAGATGAATGACAAGTTTGGTCAAGAAACACCTCCACTCTTTAATCCTTCCTGCAACCTTGCCGAACATGAGGCAAAGTTTAAAACTCCACCCCAAAACTTGCCTAAGGAACCCTTCTCGGCACCAAGCCCACAAGATTGTTATGTCTTCAACTTAATTTTGTTTCCATTTTCATTATGCACACTCGTCTTGGTTTTTATCCTAATGACACCTCTGCCTCAAGCGAATACAAAAACGACTCATTGCGTTTTCATCCTCTGCGACCCCTTTCAATAAGACCTACTATCTTGGCTAAGGAATACCTAGTCTGTTGAGCTCACATCACTGAACGCTCTGCAGAGTGCACTACCTGACGCACCTCCTTGGTGCACTTGTTGAGCACACTGTTGAGCGCACCACTGAGTGCACTGCCTGGGTGCCCATGTTGATCGCACTTTTGAGCGCACCTCCTTCCGTACTGCTAAGCGCTCTATCTAGGGATCACCTCTAAGCGAATTGTTTGGGACCACTGCTAAGCACACCCTATGAACGCTCCTCTTCTATTGCCAAGTCGTGATGTTTCACCACACCACCACAAGCCATTTCCAATGACTCGTGCTTCCTGTTGCACTTCCATTCTGCAACATGCTTCCTCCTTCCGCACCATTTGTCTTCTTCTGTCACTTCTGAAGGTTTTGGCAAGTCACTTGACTTAGCCAAGTTTTGTCAAAATGCTATCGTTTTCCAACAACAATTCTCAAGCCTAACATGCCATCGATGTACCAATCCAACTGTCATCATGAAAGCACCTTCATTGCAAGAACGAATCCAAGACCAACAAACTGCTCAAAACCATATTTTCGTCAAACGGTGAAGAGCACACCCAACTGCAGTTATGATAAGCCACATTTTCCAAACTGGTGAAGAGCCAACTGTTGCGAAAACTGGCTTTGATACCATCTCTTCATCGGAAGAGTGGTGAAGAGCTCACTTCAGGAAACACAACTCTAATACCATCTGTCACGGACCTCGCGGGCAGGCTCAATTTTTTGCCTTCTGCGGGACCATGCGGCACTGCCCGGAAGTCACCTGGGGGCATGACCAACCCAGGGATCTCTCCGACAGACTATGCCTGACCTATGGAACTCCTAACATTCATCTCTATACTTATCCATTTTTACAATTATGCACTCCTATAGTACAAGTAAGCCAAATACAATACAAGAGACAAATGTATCTGGGTGGCCCGTGTTCAACTTGATGGTGCCTAATACCCATGTATAATATGATAAGAATTGTTACAATGACGGAGGATGCCACAAGTCGACAATGCATCCAAGAGCTTGCCAAAATCGATTACGCTCAAGATACAACCAAATCAAAATCATCCATTTAGCTGTCACCGTCGCATACGCACGTTCGCCTGCTCGCTAAGACCATGCCAAGTCTCATCTACAAGCTACAACCTCTTGAAACCTATTGTAGCTTGCTTCATCGTTCTGCTACTGCCGAACTCCTTCGTTGAGCCACCTTGCCAAGCTACCGCTTGAATTTTTGAAGTCTTCCAAACCGCTGCACTCCGACTTAGCCAAATTGACTAACTGTTGAGATGCGGAACACACTTGTCATAGATGTTGCTGCTACCATCGCTACTTCCTGAAAGATCCTTCTACCAAGAGCTTCCACCACCTACGGATCCTTCCTGACACTTCATGATAGGACCGTTCTCCAGAACGCCCTTCGTTGCTACACCACTTCTGACTAAGGCATTTTACAAACACCTCATAGACTTGCCATGAGCCTTTGTTCCATCCTGTCGAAACTCCCATCGTAGTCTTGTCTGGAAACACACTGCTGAGTTCACCTTGCAGACGCACTTTTTCTGAACACCCCTCCTGCAGACGCTCAACTAGAACGCGCCTTCTTGGACACACTGGTTTAGAGCACCTCCCACGAATGCACTCTCGGACGCATGTCTGAACGCCCGTCAAACTTGTACGCTTCTGTCGGTCACCCTGCTAAACTATGCCAAAGCTTGTTGTTGTGGAGTGCATTGCGAAGGCACTCCTCAAGCTCACCTTCTTTGAGCACTTTGCTGACCTCCCTATCGAACGCGGCTCTTGCTAGGCGCTAATCCTTAGTGCACCTGAGCGTCATCTTCTCAACGCTCTATTGAAGCATGATTCCACCAAAGTCACCTTCCCGCGGAGTGCTAATTTGAAAGCACCTTGACACTTCTATTGACGCCTTGTCAAACTTCTAAAATGCACCTATTCTGAGCACGCGCCATCTGCCCCTTTCCAAAATCGCCGTTGATGTTGAACACGTCTATGATGGGCGCTAACCTCCTAGCACACCTAGGTGTGCTGTTGACACCCTGCGGAAGTTCACTTCAAGAGCGCACCTCTTGGAACCCTACAAAGAGCTCGTCCTGCAGAGCGCACCTGCCTGCGGTGTGTGCGCCTGTCGGGCGTTCCCACGGAACGCGTTGGTCTAGGGAACATGCCTAATGCACTTGGCGCTCTGAGCAAATTTAGAGCACTTAGTGCACTTAACAAAGTTAGCGCACCTAGCGCACTTCTGTGAATCCTACAGAGCGCGCGTCCTGAGAAGTGCTCGTCTTGTCGCCCGTCTGCGTAGAGCATCTGCTGGGCTCTCCTGTAGTGTGCACCTTCCCATTTTCTATCCGCACAACTGAGGCAACGCACCACAGCTCTTCATATGCTTCTCCTGCAGTGCACCTCCCCTAAGGGAGTGTTGTTGTACTCCAAGTGTCTTCCTCCTTCTTGCTTATCTTTGGATAGCCTCTATTTGCCTTTTTATACCGTTCGACACTTTTCTCATGTGGACCATCATGCCTTCTTAGCCATCTTATCCCACTTATCCCACTTAGTGCACTTGGCGCACTTAGTGCACTTGTCGCACTTAGAGAACTTGGCACACTTAGCGCACTTAGCCAACATGGGTGCTGATAAAACCGTCGCCCGCACCTAACCGTCCAACAACTATCGAGTGGTTCCCATGAGCACCGCAAGTGTCCAACACTTAATATTTTTCTTGATTAAGTGCCCACCTCTGTGTGGCCCAACAGGCATTTCTCCAAGTACCGTGGGAAACCCATGTTCGGTAGTGAAGGGGCTGTAACAGTCTGGCCCTTGGTGGTATGCGTGATAAGCCCATGTTTTTTAAATGAGCATAATAAGACTCTTGGGAATATTCTTGACATTTGGGCTTAACACTTAGTGTTGTAGACTTGGCTCTTGGTTGTATGATGAATTATAAAGCCGATTTGGAGATTGACCTTAACAACCAATTTCTTTTGCAAAAACTTTAAAATCCCAAGTATTTTAATAAAATAGTAGAAGCATGTAAATCCAGAAAGAAACAAGCCTTTTAAAAACCAAATAATTTTTTTCTAAATTAAGCAAAGAATGTGCACATGGAACCCCAACCATTTCCAACAGCAGATGCTTGGTGAAATATGGCTATTTCACTACCGGAAGTTGAATATTTTTTGTAAACTAGATTTTGGTACCATTTTTATGAACTCAACATTAGTCAACCTCTAGACTGGCGCCAAAGGGTACACCAGTGATGACACCTCACCCATCCTGGAAGAGACTTTAGTTCCTTTGGGAGGTCCTTTGAAAATTTTGTGCCCCAACACATATACAATTCTAAGGATACTTAAAGCAACACTTAGGTGTACCCCTCATAACCCTCACATGAAGGATGCTCACAATTAAAGTATTGTTGACTACTTGTCACAATCTCGAACCACCATGTCAACATTAGAAATACCCCTATCTTTCCCTTCACATAAAAGGAACTATTGAATGCACTTGGCATTGTCGCCCCTTCCTATTCATGCCTCATGACTTTTGACCTCAACAAAGGTGAACCACACCTACCATCATTTGTCGCATTCCTAGTGTGAGTCACCTTGAAGGACATCATCATTTATTGGTGTATCATCAATGAAGGCACATCCACTTGCATTATGTCTCCTCGAGTTAGATCCATCCTCTATCGCTTTCCATGCATATGATGCAAGACCATGCCAACCACGCAGATAATACCAGAATGTCCCCATTGAGATGGGGGACAAAATGGTGATGATCGATGTTGAAGTCATTGATTCCCAACTATACTACAACATCCTATTGGGTCATAGTTACATGTATGACATGAAGGAAGTCACCTCCTCGGTGTTTCATATCATGATGTTTCCCTTCAATGGGAAGGTGGTCATCCTTGACCAATTTAGTTACTACAACCCCCATTCCTCCGCCCATCCCGGAAATATCTTACCCACAGTAAGTGAAGCAAATCAAACACCTTATGTTGACGTTATCCTTGGGGTATATAAGGATTCTAACCTCATAGGAGCATATTCAGGCCCTCCACCTAAAATCCCCACCACAATGGATGGTCTCATGTGTACCCTCTTCACCACAGAAAAAAGAATCTTCCACCCCAATGACATCATCAACAACACCCCCAACTAGTCATGGCATGGAGCAAGTCTTGAACCCTTTTGTACCTCCCATGTTCCAGATTCCATTTGTCTACCCCTTAGAAGGAGTGCAAGGAACGTTGGTCATGGCTTAGTTAACACTTATGGATCTCATGTTGGGCTTCCTGTGTGGTACCTCACACCACCATTCCGCGAGATGGATATGGTGATAGTATTACGAGTCACCTCTATGGCACCCTCTACCAAACCACCACTAGTAGTCACAAAACCACAAAACAGGGACATCATTCAATCCAATCCAAATACCCCCACCAATGGAGGCATTACCCAGTCGAGGTTGAAATCCCCCACCACAACCAACCATGCCCCTGAATCTTCATCAAGAAACATGAAGGGCACTACACAACAAAAATTGAAGGCACCCATCATGCATGATACACCCACCATGAGGGCCACACCCTCATGCACTTTGTGTGGGAAATAAGGCCATGCAACGAATATGTTCCCTACCTTACTAGAGCTCATAAACTCGCTCAATACACTTGTTAGCATCACACATGCCCCTCATGTTGAGACTGGGGGCACATCAAACTTCTCAACCCCTAAGTCCAAATCCTTACACACCAATAAGGCATATTCGATTTGTTCTCAATACAAGAACTATACACACCATTTCCTCGATCTCCCTCGATTTCAGAATGCACCGGTGACTATTCGTCTTACTTAGCCCTTAGAAGATGAGATACCAGAATAGACAAAGAATATTGTCATTACCAGTGGTACTAGGACCTCCATCACTAGTCAAAAGTCCTCCTCACATCTTGAGTCAAGCCCATGCTACCCGCCCATGTCGAGAATGAAAATTGATGTCTCACCATACTTTTCAATGTCTGTTGGCAGCTTCCTACCGCACCCTCTGAGTGGAACAAATTCGGCTCGTAGATAATCTTATTCTAGTTTACATGGTTCTTTCAACAATGGTGGAAGAAAACTACACCTCCACCAATAATAGCGACGAGGAAAACCTCCTTGTGGTAGTATTTCCACGAGTACACCAACCACCATTAGAGGCCCCCAACTGTTAAGCACTTCCCAAGATCAGTTTCTTCCTCCTTTGTTTAGTCACCATAACGACATTCTCTTCGTCGATAAGATCCCTTTTCCACAGACTATTTGCTTAGTAGTAAAGGTACCCATCCCCCCTCATACCGTTGCTACCACAAACACTAATATAGTCTTTGAAGACTCTTTTTGTTCCTATGAGGACATGCTCGAGGAATTTATTTTTCCCACATATGAGGCTATAATGGAAGCCATGAACATATACACTACCCCATGGCATAGCCTCCACCATTGGTTGTCCTTTGCATCCATGATGATCGATCAACAATATACTATTTAATAAAAATACTTCTTACCGACAAAGCATGTCGATTGGTTCAAAAACCCCATCCCTACTGATCCTGATGCTTTTGAAGAAGGAAAATTTGCTAACATCTCGCCAACCATTCAAATTGACATCTCTACCACTCCTTGGGTAGTAAAAAATATTTCCATTGGTGCATCATATTCCCCACAAGAGATCAACAACTTCACCGCCCTTTTTAAAGAATTCCAATACGCATTTTGCATGGTCATATGTTGAAATTCCGACCCTTGACTTGGAAATTATTGAACATCACATTGACACATGGTTCGATGTCGTTCCTATCTAACAAAAGCAACAACTAGTACACCCATCGAAGGACCATTCCATCAAAGTGGAGATTGAGAAACTCATGCATGCAAGATTCATTTATCCTATTGCTTATACATCATTGGTGTCCAATTCAGTTCTAGTAAACAAAAAGAAAGGAATTATTTGCGTATGCACCGAATTTCATGATCCAAACTTAGCATGTCCCAAAAAAAATTCCCTACCTTGTTCATTGACCAGATTATAGACTCCTTCACCAACAATGAAATGCTATCTTTTATGGATGGATTTTTTAGTTACCATCAAATACGGATTCACCCCCAAGATCAATACAAGACCGCGTTCACCACACCATGGGAGACCTTTACCTACACACTCATCCCATTTGGACTAAAAAACGCGGGAGATACATTCCAAAGAGCAATTCCATAAGTGTTTAATGACCTTATGGAGATAATTTTATCCTTCCTGGATGACCTCACAAACCAGGTCAAAGAAACGGGTAGACCACCATTAGGATCTATGCACCATCTTTACATGACGTCGCAAATATGATATCCACTTGCACCCCCTCAAGTGTTTCTTTTGTGTTACTGCAAGTCACTATTAGGGTTCATTGTTTCACAAGTAGCCATTACCATGGACTCGTCTAAAGTTCAAGCTATAATGGACTTACATCCCCCACAAATGTGATGCTAGTTGCAAAGTATCCAAGGCAAAACTAACTTCCTTTGCCGCTTTGTTCCTAATTACACCACACTGGCTCGTGGATTTTTGTGACTCCTTCATAAAGACATCCCTTTCTAATGGGAGGATCACGCCCAAGGGCATTTCAAAGCACAGAAACAAGCACTAGCTTCTGCACCATTGATCTTTCCACCAAATTTTGACAAAGAATTCACTCTTTACGTTTCAACCGTCCTCTTGTGTCACCGCTAACATCCTGGTCTAACAAGATGATGATAATAATGAACATGTAATTTACTACATCAACAAGTCATTAGCTAACCCTTCCCTCAAATATACCCAAGATGAGAAGCTCACATTAGTTGTTATCATTTCAGTGTAGAAGTTGTGCCATTACATGTTACTTTGCAAGTCTACAATCATTCTATACTCTAACCCTATGCAATACATACTTATTTAGTGGATCATCAATAGTAGGTTTGCATGGTGGATCATAATCCTTTAGGAATTCAATATTGAGTTTGTAACCCCTAAAAGAGAAAAAGGCTTTATCTCTCACCGATCTCATTACCGACCTCCACCTACTACGTTAGGTGAGCAAGTAAACAACCACTTACTTGATGAGCACCTTTTCAACATCACCACTGATGACCCCTGGTATGATGACGTACTGACTTACCTCAAAACCTATAAGTTCACCCTCATCTGCCTCGTGATGATCGATGACGCATTTTCTACTAAGCCCCTCAGTACCTCCTCCTTGGAGATGTTCTTTATCGTCGTGGTGTTGACACCATATTGCGACATTGTTTGTTTCACAATGAGGCAGACCATGTACTTAATTATTGCCACAGTGGTGCTTGTGGTGGCAACCTTTCCGGTTTGGATATGGCCCAAAAAATTCTCCACGTAGGGTACTTTTGGCCATCCATATTCAAAGATTGTGTCTCACTGTCAAACGATGCGTCGATTGTCAAGTTTTCACTTGAAAAATGTGATCCCCTCCAGCTCCCCTCCATCATGTCATCACAGCAGGGCCCTTTTGCAAATGGGCCATCGACTACATGGAATGTATCCCAACCTCCACTCAAGGTCACAAATACATCATTGTTGTCATAGATTATTTTACGAAATGGGATGAATCCATTCGTACCTTTGACTGCAAATCTATTATCACTGCAAGGTTCTTCTTTAACCATGCCATCACATGGTTTGACGTCCCAAAATAGTTAGTTTCCAACAATGAAAAACACTTTCGTTACAAAAATTTTGAGGAAATTTATTCCCTCCTAGGATTCAAACATGACTTCTCCACCCCATACTACCCTCAGGCCAATGACCAAGTAGAAGCAGTCAACAAAGTTCTCAAAACTATACTCCAACGCACAATTGACAGGAATAAGTCCAATTGGAAGCACATGCTTTTCCTTGCCCTATGGGCTTACAAAACATTGGTCAAAATCACTACTTGTTTCACGCCATTCCATTTGGTCCATAGGGTCAAGGTCATCCTCCCTATCGAGTGTCAAATCCTTACCCTCCAATCAATTGTTGAATTACTATCTGATACCCCCGCATTGGAACAACGCATGTTCACCTTATAACACCTTGATGAGGAGCGATGAGATTCATTACAACAAAATGAAGCCATGAATCTTTGATCTAAAGAAAAATATTACCACCAAGTCTTCCCACACACCTTTAGCGAGGGCGATTTTGTTCTAGTATTCAACGTTAGAAAATACTCCAAACCCGGTCCAAGCAAGTTTGTGCCCAAGTGGGGTGGTCCTTATGTCATTCAACAATTCCTCCCCAATGGGGCATATGTTTTGCAATATTTTGAAGGCATAACTCTCAACAATCCTATCAACAGGATGTATTTGAAGAAGTTTTATCCATAAGACATGCACCCCACAAGTGGGCCATTTTGCGTTAATATTTATGCATTGTCCATACCTTCGTCATGTCCTTTACTATACTTGGGTATGTGCATCATATGTGCAGGACTATTCTCAAAACATGCAAATTGTATCTTCCATCGGCAAGAATGAAAAAACTTCACTTCAGGTATTATCACGGACTCATCCCATCAACCACCATTTTCCCACGATTAACTATAGCCTTGACATAATTTTTGCCTTGTAAGAAAAGACTCAGTCCATACATTCATCAAATATCACAATCTTGATGAGACATCAATGTACTACTATGGACCACTCCTTGTCCCCGATGGGTTTTCGCCTGTAGCAAACCCCATCATTATTAGACACCCATGATATCAATGCCCCCACAAGCTGTCTGAGGAATTTGGACACCCAAGGAACCAAACTACCAGAGGCTAATTGTATTATAGTTGTGCATTTACTCTGTCACCTCAATCAACACAACAAAACCAAATTCCTCAACACCAAATTACAAGGAATGTTTATCACTACCATCTCATACCTCTTGAGCATTCATACCATCTGCAAAATATTCTTCATATCACCACCCTCACCAAGACAATACCCCCCCCCCACCCCTTTAGAAACAAAGTCTATCCAGTTATTTCCGTAGGAACACTCTGCATAGCATTGATTCATGGGGAACACATCTTTGAGTTTGCAAAAAACCTCCATGCCATCTTGGAAAAGGTTTCCTGACTCACTCAAAACTGTGAGAATCATGCCCATCATTAAAATTGACTCCCAAACTCATGAAAATTGTGGGAGTCCTACCCATCATCAAATCGGTCCCTTGACATGCCCAAAACCGTGGGCACCCCACTAATCATTCTTTACGTACAAACAAGTTCCCTTATACACTCAAAATCATAGGAACTACCCATTATTTTGGTAGCAACCGCTTGGCCGCCTTTGATAAATGACATTGAGTCTCCTAATACCTTGAAATCACATCTTTGTCATCTATCACTCTCTCAAGTATTGTGTCCCTAACAAATCCCTTCATCTGCAGTTTGTCTCCCTCCGTTACACTCTCACCTGAGGTATGATACCATCTCCTCTTCTCTCTAGTTTCTCATCTATCAAAGGAAGTACAAGACCCATGCTTACCAGCCATTTTTTTGTCATGTCATTCAGTCACACAAATGGTTACAACAAGATCTTGGTTCCTCGGACAAGACCCTCGTCTTGTAATAATTATTCAGCTCTCATCAACCCCAAATACTCATATTCTGAGATTTAAAGAAGTAACAGTGGTACCTTGGGATTCCTTTCAATAAATATAAGGAATTTCCTCATATTGAGTAAGGAGAGTCATTAGTGCTCCTTAACTTGGTACTCTCCCCTATGCTCGACAACAACACCTTTACTCGCATCAAAGGGAGTTGTACATCTCAAAGGTAGTAGTTTTATTTGAAAATCATAGTATCAACATATATGGTACAATGCAGTCTTTAGTGGCTTCACCAACATTCTGAACACCCACCCCTGTGGGTTGCTTCAGATTCTCAACAGCTTTGCTTCTTCAACACCAATTACACTAGTTCTAAGTTCATGTACTCTCGCATGGTTTTGAACCCACCTTCATCTATTCTGGTAGTCATTTATGGGATATTCCTCAGTCTCTTCATTTTGTATCCATTCTATCCTTTCTCATGAGCATGGGTATGCGCACCTCATTTGTATAAAAACAACACCGAGTCATAACTCCACCAACAAAATTTCCCCTTTGGAAAGGTCATTCTTGTTGAGACAGTTTGAAGAACCAACAGGGAGAACACAAAATAAATGATGATGCATTATCAGCTTTACATTACCCTCCGAACCTCATACATCAGGCATCATATGTTATCATGAAAAACTTGCACACCTTCGACAATTTCGCTAATCACACGGTAAAGCGTCATCAACATACAACATGCATTCATTTGAAGACACCTTCACAAGATCCAAAGAGCACATAGAGTCCAAAATGACCCCAAATTAATGAAATGACATAACCACACAGGTAAAACTCTATTTAAACGTGCTACAAAGCGCTTCTCTAGAATGACGCCTATGCTGCTGCATGGATTTTCCTTTGAGGTATGTGCATCTGACACAAACGGTGGGATCTCACCCACTAGCGATGCATTGAAGGATCCTGAAAGCTCCACTTACTCAAATAATTCAAATTTTGGTCTTTCACACACTTGGTTACCTTAAGTGGCCTCTTGGTGTACTTTGAATCCAAAACATGGATCAATGGGTTCACATTATGATCTTCTTATTTCTTGGCCACCTCTTGGCCTATAAAAGAAAGCCATGGTAATGCTTTTTGTAAGAATAAATTTTGAGCAAGGTTATGATGTTGGAATTGTGATTGAGCTTCCTCATAGCTCTCCTTTTCCCTCTTGTCAAGAATTCCAAAAAATCCCTTGCCTCCCTCCTTCAAGGGTCAAATGTTCTTCTCATTTCGTTTCTTAACCATTTTGCAAACAAGTTTGGACAAGAAAAGCTTCCCTTAGGAATATTGTTTGCCTCCTTTTGGATCTCACATATCCAAGGTGTTGTACTAGTTGTACCATTGGGCAATATACAAGTGGTTTAGCTCACATTGATTGTTGGAGTTTGCATCCTCTACTTCCTTTGGCAGTTCAATTGGTTTTGTTAATATTTTCCTAGTTTTGTTTTATTTTACACTAACAATCTCTTGAAAAATCACTTGGGTCACAATCTCACTTCATACAATCCAAAAATGGGATCCAAATATTGAGGGCTTTTTGCATCCTACAAGGCATTTCCCCTCCCTAAGTGGGAAGGCACTCTTGTGCAATATTTCCCACAACAGTGCATATCAGACAATTCTCTATATTTGAATTCATTCTTAGATATGCCCATCATTTATACATAACATGCACCATAAGACATATATTTTTAATGGAATCTCGTGAATAGAACTTTGCATATCTTCCAATTTTTCTTCTAATCATCTATATGTTAATATGATCAGGCCATCATCATCAGATTCAGTTTGCTAGGATTTTACAAGGGGTTCTTCATATATTTTAATCTCACGCATCCTTAGACAGACCGTGATTCTTTGCAATAGTATAGCCACAAAGCATTGAACTAGGAGTTCAACATCAACTGTGTACAAAATTTGGCCAAGCAAATCCTTAAAAGTTTTGTCAAAATTCTCGACTGATTTTTCTGGCTTCTATTTTATCTCTTTATGTCTTTGTGAAGCTAGGTGCTTGACATCCCAAGTATTGAAAATTTGAAAAAATGCTCATTTAAATTCTTTCTTTTGTTTTGATTCTTTGTGTAGTTCATGAACCAAGTGAGGTTTTTTTTTAATACTCCAATGAATTGCACCATTTGCTTTTTTTCATCATGGCATCTTGGGAATCCCATATTTTATCACATATAAATCAAAGTCTTTTTAGATCTCCATCTCCCTCGTAATGAGGGATGTTCCCAACGGTATTTTGCACGATATTTGTAGGACTAATAAAACATACTGTAGATGGTAGAGGAGGTAGTTGATTATGGTTCAAAAAAGTCAGGTGGGTTGACTAAGTCAACTGTGATCGCTAAATCAACTAAGTCATATCTTCAAATATTGTGCTTTGACTTAAATTTTATTTTCTTATTATGGCCACTTTTGGATGCTTAAGGTCATATGTCTAACAATACTTGTCTTTATACTTGGTGAAGCCATTTGTTTTTTGTCATACCTCTTTAGTGCACCTCTCGCTCTCTAGCAGTTGAATTTCCTCAAATATTAAATTCAGTAAGGAGGTCATTTTAGTGAGATCCTCGAAGTGAAAAAGCAATTTATTATGAAAAATTGAATGGGTGATACTTATCTAATACCTCTCGCTTTTTAATCTTTGAGTCCAGATATTTTTCAATCACTTGTCCATGCTCGTCCAGCTGAATACATACTTAAGAATTACTAGGTTTTAGTTATAATTGATGCCTTAAAATCTCATTATCTATGAATACTTTTGCGCTAGGATAATTTGTAGGCATGGATTCATCGACTTCCATTTCATCATTTGAAATATGCAAAACCTCAAGGCTTATTTCTACAATGTGCAAGCCTCCTTCAAAACTAGAAATTGTCATGGAAGCTTCCACTTCTGTGCATGGTTAAGCATTCCTCGACTCAAATAGGGTTAGCTCACCATCAACCCATTGATTTTAATGGACAAATGAATCTAGAACCATTGTAGTTACCTGCATTTCCACACCTAGTTATGATATAATGTACGATTCAAGTTGGGTTGGTATATTATCAACATGATGCTCTATGTTTTTTTCTTGTAATTTAAGTTGATGTACATCTAGAGACTCCTGCAATTCTGATCTCTTTTTATGCCTTTTGACTCTCTCTATTTTTTGGAATTCAGGTGAAGGTTTTTAACCCTCCATCATTCTTTCGTGCTCTTCTCTTGGTTTCTTTATCAAGTGTATATTCATGTTTCGG
This sequence comes from Pseudotsuga menziesii, assembly GCA_001517045.1. Classification (NCBI taxonomy): domain Eukaryota; kingdom Viridiplantae; phylum Streptophyta; class Pinopsida; order Pinales; family Pinaceae; genus Pseudotsuga; species Pseudotsuga menziesii. Next base: position 688,100 of record LPNX010127642.1, read on the forward strand.
TGATCATCCTTTTTTGAGCATTACTACTCTGCTTGGTCCTCTCCCTTATTACTGGGAATTTCATGGTTGTCCTATCCCCCCATTGACGACCCCAAGTTTACTCTTAATCAATGATGGAAGCCATGGTAATCATTTGCTCAAGAAATATTCCCAGTCTTCTTGTTTTTTCTTCCAATGGGTCGTAATAGGGGTATGTAATAGAGGTCATGCTTCTACTCTATGAATGAAACCCCTATCTGTCATAAACTTGTGCAGTAATACCAATATAGTACATAGGAAATTTTCATGCAAATCATTGTATAATCTTCTCTTTATGGTGTAGACAAACATTCCCTCTTCAATCACTTGTTATTTGCAAAACTTGTCAACAATTTGTTTTACACACACACAAATTCATTCAGACTCCATTGTTTAGTTTCATCAATAATTTGTTGTCGTCAATCATCTTATTCATGAACACAACTATCAAATAATTTATTTAACTCTTTGGGAATAGACTCCAATGATATTTCATGTGTTTGTATGAAGTATAGTAGTCCAAATCGTGCAATTATTAGTCCCTTTCTCCTTATGTATTTTTTCAAATAATTTTGAACTTTTCTATACCACCCACCTACGAATCTCTTCCTCACTCAACATATATGCATGGTTGCACTATTATACATGTATCATATTATATACTACCAACAACATAATCAATGTTGTAATCTATAGGATTACACTGGAAATAGTTTCCAATATAGCATATAGATAAGCATAATATACAACAAGGTAACACACACACACACACACACACACACACACACACATGCGCGCGTGTGCACGCGCACGCATGCACTTTCACACAAGCACACACGTGTGCACATGCACACACACAGACACACACACACACACACACACCGAGGAAATATATCAACACGTAGTCTATTATATTATACGATCAATAAACACCTTCCTTTACATCATAGATTCACATCTTTATATAGGATTACAATCGTGAAGGTTGTTATAACTTCCTTAACTACCTTGGCCGGTTGATCCAACTAAAAATTTGATTGACCCGACTAAGTTGTCAACTATGTTTGGTAGTCGACTAGGTCGACTTGGATCCTCCAATAAGTATCTATGGTGCTCACTAAGTGTGTTCATGTGGGATTTCTATTCCATATTTATATGTGCACAATTTAGTGTAATAGTTATTCAATTTTATGCAACAAAGAGATATGTAGAATATACATCTTCAAAATTAGAACATGTATCTACTTATGATGGTTGTGCTTTCTAGGTACCTAAATGAGTTATATCTTTAGAAAGCAAGTTACCTATATAGAATAAAATGGTATGGGACCAAATAATGGATCATATAAAGGTGAGACATGCCTGTGATCCTTGAAAAACTAAAATATTGTAATGGATTGAATGATCGTGCTCTCGAATTTGTTTTTTGGGAGCATTGCATGAATGGAAAACATATCCATGTTCAATTTTATTCTAGTTCTCACAAATATTTTTGGTTGTTGGACTTAATTCATTTTTATGTATTTGTTCATGTTGAAGTTCCTTCAATTTCTAAGGCTTTATATTGTGTCATTCAGTAACGATTATCCTAAGGTCTTTAGTTAGTTAAGGAGTTTAAACCTCTCTTGGAAAATTAGACTAGTAGGAATATTAAGGTGATGATGATTGATAATGGTGGTATGTTTTGCTCTATATATTTTTATAAGTTTTGTAAGGAGAATGGCATTGGAATATGTAATACAACTCCATATTCCTCTTAGTATAATGGAGTTGCAGAATAGATAAATAGGATGTTGATGAAGAGAGATAGAAGTATGCTTAGTGGATCTGAATTAGAGAATAAGTTTTGGGTAGAATTAATTTCTATTGCATGCTAACTAATTAATATGCCTCCTACATAAACTCTTGTAGACAAGACCATTTGGATATTTGGATGAGCAAGAAACCCTCACTTCAACACATTTGTGTTTTTGTTTGTGAGGCATATGCTCATGTGCCTAAGGAGAAGCAATTAAAGTTGGATAACGAGGTAGTGTAATGTAACTTCATTGGCTATGGCACCAGTGTGAAAGGGTACAAGCTTTGGAATATTGTAGATGAGAAAGTTTTGTACATAAATAAATGTTATTTTTATAAAAGTAAACTTCTCTCCTATAGTGGTGCAACCAACAGAGGATGAAAACAAGTCAATAGTTCACCTACCACCTAAGGTCGAGAATGTTGAACCAGAAAATGAATAGGAAGTTCATGATAAACCTAACAAGGAGAGTTCAAAGGGTTTGAAATATGAGGGATACAATCCACATCTAACTTTAAGAAGGTCCACTTGAAATAAAAGATTACTAGACATGCATAATTATAGTCAGTATGATAAAACAAATTCTATTTTCTTTATTTGCTAACAACAATGAGCCTAGAACTATGAAAGAGGCAACGAGGATGGTAGATAAGGAGTCTTGGACATTGACCATGGATGAGGAGTTGGATACACTAATAAATATTGATACAAGGGACTTGGTATTGTTTCTTCATGTATGTAAATCAATTGGATGTAAATGGGTTTTCAAAAGGAAGATCCGTTATGATGGAAATGTTGAAAAGTACAAGGTAGGGTTGGTTGCAAAAGGATATTCCTGGGTTTAAGGGATAAAATTTGGTGAGATTTCCCCCTACTGCCAAGTTAACACTTATAAGGTTTATTGTCATAAGTAGTAGCAACCTTTCTTTAGTCATATAAAAGATTGATGTGCTAACAACATTCATACATGGTGACTTGAAGGGGAGATCTATAAGATATATATAGAGCACTATGTTGAAAAAGGTAAAGAGTCATTGGTTTGTAAATTAAAGAAATATCTATGTGGTCTCAAACAATCTCCTAGAATGTGGTAACAAAAATTTGATTCTTTTGTGTTGGGATTGGCATTTTTGAGATCAAAATCACATAACTATGTTTTTCCATGTTATCACTTTGTATGTAGATGACATGTTATTTTTTGGTAAGAATAAGATGTGATTTATTCAACACAATTTGATAGTATAGTGTAATGGTAACAATGCAATTTGTCTAGTTAAGAGCCCAACATTTCATGCAAAGACAAATCATATTGATTCCAATACCATTTAATTAGACACATTATAGAAGATGGAAAGATGATACTGGAGAAACTTGACACTTTGCAGATTGTTGTAGATGCATTAACAAAACACCCGAGCATGGGTAAATTCAAGTGGTGCTACGATTTTATGGGCCTTATGGCCCCTAACAATTTACTCACAATTCAATACATTCTCCATTAAGATTTGGTACGGTATATGACAAGTGGGAGAATCTTGGGACACGTGTATCATAAAGCTTACGATTTGTAGTAGAGCAATTATATCAAGGAATGTTAAGTAGTAGAATACAAGAAATGCTAGTCAATAACAAACAATGAATGTTGACTAGTAGTAGGCAATTAATGTTGAGTAATAGCAGACAATTAATGTTGAGGAATAACGATTGGCCATTTAGATACTGGTGGTTTCCAACATGCAAAATTAAAAAATCCTAAATGAATTATGGTTTTGTTATACCTATTTATTGAGTTCTTAGGTTGGAGGAAATGCACGAGTTTTTAGCTTATTGTTATGTTGATGATTTTTTTTCAAAACCTTTATACTGCTAAATATCCTCGTTGAGAGCATGAAATCTTTGTAATGTATTGTAACCATTTGTTAGTTGCTAAATAATACATGAAGTTTGCTTTCAAGTGCGAAAAATATTTCCCAAAAAATCACTTTTAATAATTGTATTTTTTGTGTTGTTTATTACTGCAATCGTGTTTATTTAGTTTTTGCATGTTTTACTCATTGATTAGTGTAGCATGTGTATTCCACATCTTTACTTCTTTTCACACTATTTTGTACTTGAGAATTTTTTTAACAACAAATGGCTTGAAACCTTTTCTTTGCCTTAAACCATGCTTTCTTTTTATTGAATATTTGTTTTGATTCCACCTTAAACAAGTCAATTGCAAATAGATACACCAGTCAAACTACAACAACAATTAACTTTACAATTGCCTCATGCTGTTGCAGGTTAACTTTATGATACAATTGGACATTGTCACGAGCTTAAAGGTTAAGGTTTTGTTATTGGCCATCAGATATCAGTATTGTAAGCATGTACAGGTCAAAGCCAGAAGAAATCCTAAGAAAAATCAATGCTTCAAACCATTTTCCAAGAAAACAATATAACCAGAAAATGATCAAGTCATCCTCTGGTGGCGAGAAATGTCATATAATGAACACAAATGAATTTATTCCAAAAGTGAGATGCGTGGATGAATTCCAGGGAGAAGAGAACATATCATAATGCTCTCCAAATCCCTAGCAAACCTACAACCACTAGGAATGGACCAAAGAATCATGAGGTGGATATTTAAGTATCTCTTTAGAAGAATAAAAGGAACATCGCTACCCAAAGAGGTGTCATTTCTTTCTATTTTTCCAATTCTCCTAGATTCATTTCTTTGCATTTATTGGGCTATTTAATTGACATGATCAAAGATTTGGCACTTCTATTGAAGATTTTATTCTTCTCTACACTCATATATTCCATTTATGGTCCACAGGACTTTTCATTCCAACTATCGGCGTTAAATGTTTTTACTCTCATGATTGTTCATTAAATATCCAAGGACTTTTTTAAGTCAATCAACAAGACTAACCTAAGTGTAACAAGTGTACCGTAGGAATTCATTTCATGGAAGTCTTATCTTGTTATGCTTATATACATTTTTATTAAGATTTAAATAAGCATAAGGGTGGTTAAAGAAATTGGCAACAATTTGTTTTTGTTTTTGTTTTTGTTTTTTTTCATATCAATTTTGTTTTTCCTTATTAAATAGTACTTTTTAATGCTAATACAACAAGCTTATTGATTTCCTCGCTGCTAAGACTTCAAATATTTCTTATGTCCTCGGGTATCTCTATTTTTGGGCGTATGTAAAGTTGTTTCCTTCACATGTAAGTAGAGACATTTCGATGGAGGGATCAGATATTTAGAGAGCGAATGAAGCTATGTATTCATCGATCCATACGAATTAGTTCCATCTTGTATTGCGCATTTTGTTGTTGCCCAGTAACTTTTCATTACTTGTTGTCTTGTTGTAGCTCTCAAACCTAATACTGCTCTTCTTTTTGTCGAATCTTTTTAACTGGAGGGTGCATTCTTTGTCATTTTTCCACTTGCTAATTGGGGGTGTAGAAATTTTATCATTCTAATAATGTATCATATATAAATATATAAGGCAAAACAAAACCTTAGTTTGATCCCCATACAAAATGAATTGTTCGCCATTAGGCATCTTTTTGTCAATTTATTCACTACGTTCTCTTACTTTATCCATACGCTTATGTGTGGAGTGAACGTTTCATTTTGCATAATTGAGTAAGTTTAGCAGCCTTTAGCGAGATTCTAATATAAAGTGTTGAAACAACTTAATTAATGCTTGAACGATTATTCTTAGTCCCAAACTTTTGATAAGAATTTAATTACTAGAATGGTGAGGCGCCTTAGTATAAGGCATTCTTCAGTCTAATTACCAAAGTATTTCACATACCACATATCACTTTAAGATAAAGAAGAACTTTGATCTAATCTTTTATTATTTAAACCAAATTAAGAGTATATATATATATTTTTATATATAAAACTTCAATTAAATCTTATAACAATAAATCATTTTAAAACTCTAACAGAGCATAAATTATTCTTTAATACTGATCCAATCATTATTTTCTAACTTATAAAGCTTCAATTAAATATTAAAACTATAAATGTAGCATTTACTAAAACATTAAAATATTAAAACATATATTCAAAACACTATACACCAATATCAATTATTTTAAACATGAAGCTTAAATTTAACATAAATCCATCCCAAAATATACACTGGATTTATTAAGACATTCATTTCTAATTCTATTTTGATAATCATAAATTCTAAAACTCAACTACTCTTAATACAACTACATAGTTTACCACACAATTACACACAGTTTTACAGCATTTGCAAAATCCTAAATTTAATAATATATTTTTCTATAAAATGAATATAAAATACGTTCCAAGTCTATAAGTAAATTAAGAAAAATGCAACTAAAGGAAATGACTTTATGCTTTCTGCTTCTAATTTAAAAAAAATTCAGCATACAGGTTCTCACAAATTTCTTTAGATTACTCTTTTCATTTGCAAGGTCGAAAATTCGCACAGAATATATCTATAAAGCCAAAATTAATGTCACATATAAAACCTAGCGACTTAGAGAAACTCAACCAAGCAAATGTTCCAAGTTTCGGCCAATGATTTTATTTTTCTAGCTTCATTGCAAATTTCACGGTGTAATTCGAAGTTTTTGGGCAATCTTTAAACTGCGGAGCTGGAAGTAGCATCTACTCGAAAATAAGGAATTTCAAACTCTAATTACTAATTACTAATTACTAATTACTAACAATAGATTGTTAAAATTTGAAACTCAAGGAGAATATAGCTTTGGGGATATTGCAACTTTTATAGAGGGATAATTTGATTTATACATGGTCACATTCTTTAGTATCCACCATGCGAAGTACCTTAAACGGCTCATCCACTCAAATTACCATTGCGTACCCATTAACATCTTGCCAACCTCAAAATTGAATCAATGCAGAGAATAAACGCAGTAATATCTGCCCCTCCTAACCAGGTACACCCATTTTAATTAATAGGCATCTGCGATTCCTAGTCAGTCATGAAGCCCAAACTAGCCTTCTTAAACCCCAATAACACTGGAATAACTACGGTCTTAGTCCAAATTTAATTCGGTTTGGAATCCATATAAAGAGATTCGAAGCTTCTTCTGCATGAACGAGCTAGCCAGGTTGTTCTCTTGGTTGCTGTGAAGAATGAATGAATGTTCAAGGAGCCATTGTGGGCTCTCTTAGCATTCATGCTTAATGCCCATACATCATTTTTAAATGGGTAATTTATCGAAGTTCGAATGCATGTTTTCATGGCAAGGAATGAAGATAAATACATTAGAACCCAACAAACCCCCTCAAAAACCACAAATCCACACCCACAACCAGCCCAAATGAGCTCATTACTACAATGCTTTTAAGTGTTTCTATGCATTCATGTATCCTACCAATGACCAAACAACATAACAACATAAAAAATAAAAAATATTAAAGACTTACCAAGACTTTAGCAGCCAAAGACCTAGAGAGTCCTCTCCTTGAAAATGTATTGAGAGCAACCTCTGCAGCAAAATGTTCGGCCTGTCTCAGAGTACTACAATAGTTGGGACTTTCAAAGATCTCACCATTAAAGTTCACATTGGCTTTGAATCTAGGAGCATGGTCTGGCCCTTCTTTGATACGACCATACAATGACAAGTTGAAGTAGCTCCTATGCACCAACTCCTGAAGCTGATTCTTAGACATAGCTAACAAACATTCAACAAAACCTAAATGAATAAATAACATACCAAAAACCCAAATGAAAAAATGGCATACCAAACTCCTAAATGAATAAATATCAAAACAAAATCCCACAATGGATAAAACCCAAATGGCTAATACCATATATACCAAAATAGATTGAATTTGATAAAAGCAAATGCCCAACTGAAAAAATCCATTCATTCACTCACATGTAGTGATTTTCTAAAGCTCCAAGGCTCGAATGTCCGAGCAAACCAACACAAAGACCATCAAAATAATCAGAAAGCCATAGCTGAAACACTCAAACACTTATGCTAATCTTTATAGTGCATTTTGAAAATATGGGAACCAAGCACATGCCTCCTCGGTAGTTTTATCCACCCAAGAACTCATCATCATCACTCTCCCATGTTACAAATACCTACATCGGAGTGTGAAATGAAGGGAGAACGCCCTTTAAAATGTTTCTTTGTATATGCATAATATTTTCTGATCAAATACGACGGTGACTCGAGTGTCAAGAAGGCTCTCAAATATTTCAACATATATTTTCTGCAACTGCAAACAATTAAATGATGAAAGCATGGATTCAACAATGTTGTTCAACTTTTTCTTTGAAAAGAGATTTGTGGTTTGTTTTAGAGAATCTAAAAAAAACTACATACATTGTATTTTTTATTAGCTACGTACCAACTTAGAATAGAGAATTCACTACGAATCAGGTTGCACAGAATCACATTAAATGGCAGCTTGGCGTAACATAGTTAAATATATGATGAAACATATTAAATTCAACTTAGTCCACAATAACCTTATTAACACCGAGGAGATGAAACCCATTGAGATTCAATCTGTGATGATGAATTTTAAACCTGCAAACCTATTAAAAACACTCTTATTTGATACGAATGAGATGAATGTCACAATAAACCTATGAAAACTTTAACTAACATGGATATCTACATGCTATGTGGACCATGGTTGTCTAATCTCTTTGATCATGGAAATCTGGAATATTAATTGTCACCTTTTTCAGCGTGCTATTTGAATCATGGATGACAGATTTATGATAAATGAGGTATAACATTGCTGATATCAGCTACGCCGTTGGGTCTTGGGGCACAAGAACCCAAGGCAACACAATCTCCACCAAACTAATAATAATCTAAAAAAATAGACATTTAAGAAAAGAAAAAGAAATAATACACAACCTTAATCTAAATTACATGTTTTTGTTAAAGTTACTACAAATTACTCTAAATAACCCTGATCGATTCATAAATGTCCCCTTGTCGGGGACATTAAAAACACCTAAAATAAATATGGTTTTATATAACATAAAATGACTTATTAAAATATATGTTTTCTTTATACTACTTCTAGTTCGTCATTTGCCTATTACATTTTAGGATTCTCCAACTTCGTGTCTTCAAACAACTAACATCTTCTTATTTAAAATAATGTGTATTTCTAGAATAATGTTATGATTATAATTTTGTTCAGGCAACTAATATATTCTTCTTTAAAATAATGTGTATTGCTAAAATAATGTTATGATTATATTGTTTGTTGTCATTTCTTCTTTTTTCGACTCAGGTTCAGATCTTTTGTCACGTGTAACAAAGCCCAAAGATATCGGCCCGATAGAGAAAGGCTCAGTCGGTAGCATCTATGACGCAAATGTAGTCTCACCTGAGATATCTCTTATCGGTAACTGTTAGAACTAGGTTTCTATAGTTGGGTGGGACTTTCTTCTCCCTTGGCACCTTACCAACTCACTTGACCAGTGGGTGTATTGCTTAAACTTACTATGTGCATATAAGACACTGCTTGACTTATTCATCACATCGATTATAACAACAATTTATGCTTAACACACATGTTATCTATCAATAGTGCAGCTCATGCACAAGAAAACTCAGTCATAAGCAAATACATAAACACTTAATCACAACGTACATCCCTGCGACTTAAGCACATTCATCATATAAATTTATATACATTCACATACATTCATGTGACATAAACACATTCATCATCTACTCAATGACACCGTCTTTAATGTGGAAACCCATCCGGGAAAAACTACAAAGGCTCTCTTCATCTGGCATGAGATATATATGGCACCCTTGGTTTGCGCACTGAGATGTAGACTCTGTTCTAGATCTTCTTCTCTTATCTATACAAACTTCTCTCTCCTCTTTGGATCTATGGTCTTCTACCACTCAATCTTCTCCTACTTGACTCTACTGTTGATTTTCTCTCAGCCTGGATCAACTACTCTTCTCTATACTTCTGCGCACTCTGCTGCAGGCTACTCAACTCTTATCACAGACATAAAAGTAACTAACTGACCAAGTAAGTAACCAAGCAAGTAAACAAGTAAACTAGTAACCAAGTAACCCACACACAACATGGGTTATTCATTCTTATAGACTCTTACATGTCGCTATTATCCAACTTCATTTTGTTAGCCAACAGGTTGTCATTCCTATTCTAGTGACATTTGTTAGTAGGCACTAACGACCTGAATTACAAAGATACTTATATTCCTTACAACACATGTCGCTATCATCCAACTTCATTTTGTTAGCCAACAGGTTGTCATTCCTATTCTAGTGATAACGACCTGAATTACAAAGATACTTATATTCCTTACAACACATGTGACTTCCATCGATTCTAGGTGACCTCATACCCACGATCTTCCTTGAACTATCGTTTTCATCAGTTGTGCTGCTGCATGCCTTCTTTAGCATGGTTCCTTTCGTCGCGGCTGATATCATCGCATCCTTTCCTTATGTCGTGACTTCTCTTCTATCACAGCTTCTATTATATCACTAACTCTTCCTTCTATCGCAAGTCCTATTCCTTCCTGTGACCAGACTCTTTACCTTCTCGGGCATGATTCTAATTGAATTATGCCTATCTTTCTCTAGCCCATGGCTCGTCCCAAGCCACACATTGTTATTCATCAACTTTTGCATTTTTGATGACTTTACCTTCAAAATATTGGAATATTTTCCGTATCTCTTCTGTCTCTCGTCGCACATCTTCTTCTGCATTTTGCAACTTTTCCACAAGGTCAAAACTGAGGTGTTCTAACATTACAATCCCTGCTTCCTCAACTGCTCATTACACTCTCTGATGTACAGGATGAATAATTCCTGTAATCCTTTCTGCTTCGGCTTGAAACTATGCGACTTTATCTATCCTTTGTTGTTTTTGCGTGCGCAACACCGTAACTTGTTGTTGCAACTTTTTCATTTCTACTGCCTTAGCCATTTTATTTGTTAAGGGTAAAATTTTCATGTCATTCTTTAGCTAAGTTACTTCTATCTCAGCTGTGCCCAGCTCCTCTGTGAATTTCTCTAGTTCAACGTCGTTGATCAAGGCTTCCCAAGTCTGGGATACTTAGTCAACAACCTTGGCGCGTAATGACTCTGCTTCTTCTATCTTCTTCACAGCTTATGGCATTGCTTTTCTTCTTTCTTCAATTTTGAAAAGTTATTGCTTTGGAGCAGTAGGACCAATGAGAGAGAACCATTCATCGACATCACCGATTATATCTTAGGCTTTCTGGAAAACTGAAGACGAAATCCAAGGTGCTTGCTTGGGCATTCTTTTCTTTGACTTCTTCCTCCCCACAGGAAGAACATTTTCATCAGCCCACCTCCATTGTCAATGAAATATTCCATCTCATCTTCTTACCTTAAGCAAACATCACCAACTATATCTTGAGCTTCTTGTACAGTTGATGGCAATGTTGCAGGCTTGTCTAACTGTTTGTCGTTATTCGAACTTTGGTTTGTATTGGTGGGTTTTACCAATGGATACTGTGCATTGTGGTGAATATTCTGCAAGTCTATCCATCGGTTTAGGTAAAATGTCATATGGTAGTTGAATTTCGATCGTTGCTCCTTCGTCCTCCATCAATAGTGTTGAGACAAATTTTCTCTTACACGAACTAGAACTCTTCTTAGTTGAAAAACCAGGTGGGTTGGGTCGTAAATTTAGTTTAGGGATGACTGGATCTTGCTCAGTTTCCAATCCAATCCCTACTTGTGGTGGAATATATCTGGTAGTGTCTACCATAATGAACGTGGGTAACACAGTTTCAACGGCGGAGTCTGTGACTGCACTGGTACTGGGAGTCGAAATAGCCATACTCTGAACAATTCGGTTCATCTCTCAGAGTTGCAAAAATAGTTTCTCTTCTCACATGCAAACATAATGAAATGATACTTGAGTGCAAAGGTTAATAACGTGTACCTGCTCTATGCGGTCATTCTTCACACGCACGTGCAATCAATGGAAAGGTATCTTCCATTTCAATCACATGGGCTCATCGTCCGAATAATTAAGGAAAATTATATGAATGTCATCGTTTACCTGTCACATCAAGTGGTAGTTATTGACATAAAGAGGGACATGACCAAAAAGCACGTCGCCAAAATCTCTCAGTATTTTCAAATTAATTATGGCTAGTTGTCTTAATGATGGCCAACTGTCACTTCTGTGATTCCAGTGTTTCTTTTGACAACGTCACACTTCCTGCAACATGTAGTCTTCCTGCGACAGAGTTCCTTTGGTGTGATAGACTAAGTGTCTTCGCCATCATTTTTCTCTGTGCCAGTCATAGAGTTTGCGATAGTTTTCCTCGACGTGCTACTTACTAGCACTATGTGTTAGTCTTTGCTTTCGCGACAACGAATTTTCTGCATTTAAACAAGAATTTTTCTTTTCTCTCTTTTTTATTTCTCTTTTCTCTCTTTTCTCTCTCTCTTTTTTTATTCAACCAAGTTGAGGCTATCGTGATTCGGCTTCAACTGACTTCCATTTATCAGTCATAGGATTGGTGTTCAATCTAGCTTTTGTAACTACTCTACACCTCCATTAGTGATATGAATTACAATGTACGGTCCAATCCATTGTGTCTTTAACTTACCAATATGCTTGAAGAATTTTTTGCCATACATAAGAACAAGTCCATCGATCTAAATTTGTTTGTTCTTAATGTGTTGATTATGCCATACCTTCTATCTTTATTTTTCAACGTTTTGGTGATACCCTATGACAAAATGTTCTTCTTCCATATGCACAAGTTGTGACAATGTCTCCTCGACAACATCAACATCTATCATCTCTATTATCACGGCGAGTCTTAGAATTGGTACAATATATTCCATTGGCATAATAGCTTCATGTCCATACACCAAGCAAAATGGAGTATGGCCTGTCAATTTCTTAGAAGTTGTGCGATATGCCCATAATGCTGCGAAATTTTTCTGATCCCAGTCATCTCTTTGGGCATTACAAATATTTCTCAATGCATTTTCTAGAATCTTATTAAATCCTTCGACAACACCATTCACTTGAGGGTGATATGGCGTTGTCTTTCTATGCCAAATCTAAAATCCCTCCATCATTTTTTCAATCAACTAGTTGATAAAGTGTGTTTTGATCACTTATCAAAATTTTCGGGCATCCAAATCTTGTCACGATGTTTTTGAACATAAAATTTGCCACAGTCACAACAATACAATCTTTTATTGTTGCTGCTTCAACCCATCTTGTTAGGTAGTCAGCTGCAATGATAATTTAGCATGCCCCTGTGCGCTTCCATGTTGGACTAATAGGGCACACAAAATCAATGACCCATTTGTCAAATGTCTGCAATGTTACTTGAGGTACCAATGGCATTTCATCCCAGCGCGAGTACTTTCCAGTTCTTTGGTAGATATCACAATTGCGACAATAATACCGAGCCTCCACATGCATGGTGGGCCTCCACAATCCTTCTTGCAAAATCTCACGCACCATATCTTTTCCAACTTAATGGCCTCATGATACACCTGCATGTGCTTCATTTAATATCAACGACCGCTCATGTTCTAAGACATGGCGATGAAGAATCTCATCACGAACCATGTTATATAATTGTCCTACAATTAACTTGAAGTCCGCAACTCGCACAACTAACTATTTCTTCTATGCATGAAATCAGCTAGCGAATATCTGGTACTAAAAAATTGTATGATATCTCTATATTGATCATCAAACATGGTTATCGCAAACAGCTGTGCATCAAGGAGACTATCGTCCAGGTTAACAGGCTCTTCACCACTTTTGATCTTTAAAAGATGGTCTGGTCCCAAGTTTAATCAAATGTGTTTAACAATTAATTCAAAATAAAATTCCTTGAAGAGGACAAGACACCAACAGATCTTCCTCCCCAACACTGGCTCATTAAACAGGTATTTCAATGCAGAATGGTTTGTGTACATTTTAAAATGTCCACCCAATAAGTAGTTTCTGAATTTCTACAGAGCATATACCATCGCTAACCCTTCTATTTTTGTCATGGTATAATTATTATATGTTGTAGATAATTTCCTACTGGTGAAGGCTATAGGATGGTCAATTGACCCTTCACCAGGCTGCATTAGTACCACACTGAGCTCGACAGACGACACGTCGAGATGTACATGGAGCTCTTTCTTTCAGTTTGGAAATACAAGTATGGGTGTTGTAACCATCTTGTTCTTCAACATGTCTAGACTCTCTTGGAAACTTTCTGTCCATTAGAACTTAATATCTTTCTTTAGTAACTTTTTCATTGAAGCAATCACCTCCGCATATCCTTTGATAAATTTTCTGTAGTATCCTGTTTGTCCCAATGTTGCACACAATTGTTTAATTGTGGTCGGAAGTGGTAGGTCAAGGATGATCACAATTTTAGCAGGATCGACCAACATTCCATCACGAAAGACCACGTGACCCAACAAAATTCCAAATAGGGCCCAAAATATGCATTTCTTCAAATTTAATGATATTTGATATTGGAAACAACGTTTGAGAATCGTTTTAAGGCTCTCGATATGATTCTTAATGAGCCCAAATACTGTCCAATCATCGAAGTAGAATTCAAGATATTTGTGAATAAAATATTTAAAGGCAATAACTATTATTATGGAAAAAATAACAGGAGCATTCTTAAGTCCAAAGGGCATTACCGTATACTGGAAACATCCCCACTCTATTGCAAAGGTGGTTTGTGTCAATCTTCCTTTGTGATTAGAATATGATCGTAGCCAGAGAAACCATTAGTGAATGAATAAATCTCCTAACCCCCAACGCTCTCCAATACCTCATCTGCAAATGGAGTCGAAAATGGGTCATGCAAACAAGCATCGTTCAATTTTCTCAGGTCGACGCAAATTCTTACTTCACTAGTATCGTTTTTGTCTTGTACTAATATCGGGCTGATCCATTCTGATTCTTTGATAGGATCTATAATACCTGCGTCTAGCACTCTATCCAAGTCTGCTTTGAAATTCTCTTTATACCGTGGATTCAGTCAATATGGTCATTGCTTGACTAGTTTTGCGACGGGCCTCAAAGGTATTTTCATCTCTCCCATATATCCAACAATCCCCTTCATTTTCAAAAATATTGTAGGTAGTAGATCCTGTAACTCATGCAATAAGTTTGTGATCTTTCCTACAGTCTCATCATCCCAATAGTCTCTGATATTGGTGAACTTTGTATTTTCTAGTGAGCCAATATTAACTTTCTTAATTTTGAGTGGACTCAAGAATTTGTTGCTAGAAATACCAAGTCCTTCCACTTCGCGTGTACCTTTAGATTTTGGAATGTTTACGATGAGCGGGTCATCATCATCAGGCTCTCCCATCACATTGTAGTATTCTATCTAGTGGTGGATTGTCGCGTTGTTATGGTTGAAATTTGTCACCGCAACAGGGATATCTTCAAATATCTTCACTTTCATCACTTGTAATGCGGCACCAATGGAAGGGTGGCCATTTGCAAACTCAAATGTATGTGTGAATCTAGTAGCTAAATCCACCCATTCAAGAGTTCCTCGTCGCAGCTCAACTGATGTATTCCAATTCCTTGGTATCATGTCTAGTGTATGTATGAAGTGATTAACCCACTCTTGTCACGGATATGTCTGCCATGTCGTGCGACAATACTCAATATGCTCAACAAGATCTGTTAGTCTTGTATACTTGCAACTAGTATAAATGATCTCTTCTCCAAATCTGATCTCCAACAGTCTTCTACATTGCGACTATTTGGAGATAGATTGCTTATGTGTACCATCTGATAGGTGTAGCTTTGAGCACAAATTCTAAGCCATACAATCGTTGTGATTCTGTAACCTTCACTTCAAAATCTGTTAGAAAAGGCGCAAGGTTAGGTAAACCTTCATATGTAGTTAGGTCACTTGCCTCAACTCCTACCCATTGCACAGACCTTGCGATTCTTGCAGATTTCCTCATAGATACTTCATGCATCTGATTCTGCCAATTTTCTAGTGCTTCACCTAAATCAGATGTACAGGAGATAGCACTCTGCCAACTCAAATTTCCATCAGCTGTTGGATTTATATAGTCGTCTCCTATGGATGTGATATTATAGATATGGTCGAGATAGTCACCTTGTCCTTCACTGTGCATTGGTTCAACATATCTCTGTCCTTCTAGTGGATTAATTGGTGCAACCACCTGTATCTTTGAATATTCAAATTATAAGATTCTTGTCATAAAATTTATGATGGCATGCTTGTCTATTGCCCATTTAATACCCAATAGTGTAGGATATGGGTTTGTATCATCGACCATGTCGATCACATTGAAATACACATATGTTCTCAAGCCTTCTACTTCAATAGATACCTGTGTCAGTCGACCAATAGGTAGGAACTTCGACTGATTTGCTAGCCTGAGTTGAATGGGAGACCAATCTAGTTGCAGTTTTCCCATGCTTTCCCATGTCTATCTTGTCAAAATATTGACATCAAAGTCCAGGTCTAAAATGATATAATCCATATCATAATCACTTATCTGTGCAGTCATTCTTAGATCACGACTAGTTTTTAATCTCTTCCAAACATGGTGAAGTCTTCTGTTTGGTCACAACTCATCCTGAGTTTCTTCTATTAAAGCTATTAATTCTGTGACAACATCTTTATCGTAGATTAGCGATAAGCAACTTTTGAAAAATTATTTAAGTTTACTAACCTTTTGAGTTGGTTGCTTTCGAAAGAGTTGATCAAATTTGTCAGGCATCTCCCTTACGTGTCTTCTTGGTAATGTGGGAGAAGACGTCCACGATTGACTCATGTCGACAAATTCCAGTTGGGCATCCAAGAATACTTCATTTTCTCTTTAGACGTCAAACAATACTTTCTTTTGTGCTGTTGGTCACACTTGTGGTTGGTAATCCTGTGCATTTTGGTCTGCTCCAGTCGCAACACCTCCTCTTGTCACGAAAACAATGTTTGCTTCTCTCAGCTCAGCAAAAGCCATATGGATGTTCTCGTTAGGGTTTGGGTTGGGATTCTACAGGGGAATTGGATTCTCGTATTCTTGGAATGCCACTTAACAATCAATTGAGGACAATCTTCAATGGTGTTATTGATATATTTACAATATAAAAATTCATTCATAGGATTCACACAATCTCAAGCGAAGTGTCCTGGTTGTCCACAATTATAACATATAATTTGGCCTCTTCTACGACCGAATACTCCTCCTCCTTGTTTTTGTCCTCAACCTCGAAAATTTCTACCCCCTAGGTTGCGAGTAGTGTTATTGCAGTGGATACTGGTTTTGTTGATATTGGGGTTGAGGATATGGATTTTGTTGATATTGGGTCGGTGGATATTGAGATTTTGCTCGCTCGACTTGTATCTGCTCGTCATTCTTCATCAAGTAGGGATCCACCATTTTCTCCTGCAGCAACTGGAATGCTCTACAATCCTTCTCATCATTTCCTACAAATTTACAAAATTTACAATACAGAATAGCGGATGGACTTACAATGTTTTGCAAGTACAATAATTCTTCCGACCAATGACCTCGGGTCTGACATATTCTACACCAAGGCATCCCTTGTGTATTTTTTGAGTTCGACGCTCCTGCTGTGAGATAGTTCATGAGCACTGGGAAATTATCTTTATGGTGTCCCTTCGTTCTGCATCAAGTACACCAGAGTTCTTCTTGGATCTCTTTCCCTTTCTTAATGTCTTGGAGTTGTAGCATAAGGTTAGCTTGTTTGCAGCTGAATCTGCATCACTCCTGCGCTGGTCTTTCCAATCGGTGATGATTCTAAATTCATTTCTATATCCAGAGATTTTGTCTACAACAAAATATTCGGTTGCATAAATGGAATTCGAATGTGCGGTAACAACGTTGCAATGAACCATTACTTATGTTGCACGTCTAACATTTGAAAGCTTACTTTAGCCATGAATGTCTTAAATCTTTCGTCAAAATACCAGACTGACTCTGTAGGTAACTACTTGATTTCGTTAATTTTTGTGATGCACTGCGACTAAGATTTCATCTTTTTGAACTCATGTATTAATCCCACTCGGATTTGATCAAGTTTTTTCTGCACAACTCTCGCTAGATCTATAGAAAACTTCATGTACCAGTATAGAGCATGACCTCTCAGAGGAGTGTTCATTTGCGCTTGCTTTATCGCTTCATATTGGACCTGTCACACGATCCATACAGATTCACATAGAAACCAATGTTGCTCTGGGTCTTCTAACCCATTTCCATTAAATATAGACAACTTAATAATGTTTCCAGCCATTATATTGGCTCCTGTTACACTTGAACAAAAAATTTGACTAGTTGGACTTCCTTGTCCGCTATTTACAACGTTAGTAGTACTTGTATTTACAAAATCATTAGGAGATGAGTTTCTAGATCTTACGTTTGGCGATGTGTGCAGGGTTGTAGGTGTATTGTACTCATGCTCTGGATATAGAGCTTCTGCTTCTTCTTCCTCTCTTTCGGATATCAGTTGATATTCCTCTTCTTTGTCACAAGAACCTTCATAAATATGTGACGCTAGCTCGTAATCTTCTCCTCTGGTTGTACTGCAACTTCCTCTCCTTGTCACAGGTTTTCTTCTCTTTCCGACCAAAATCTTCTTCCACTCCTTAAATGACCACCTTCTAGTTCAGTACCAATATCAATAGGGAACACCTCAACTTAGTTTGCTCCATTTTTCATGCACTTCTTCTACGACATATCCCATATTTTTTCGCAGAGTCCTTCTAACTATTAGACTCCATTCTCAAGATTTCTTTTTTGCATACAAGCATCTTTATCCAAGTTTTCAAAGATGTCAAGTATCTTCCTCGTGGTCCTTGAAATTTTTTCTTTATGCCTCACTATATGAGGCGATTGTGTCCACAACAAGCTCAACAATGTATCCCTCCAGAATACCGTCTACCCAAAAACTAACAACCCTCGACACAGGGTTGCTAGTACTTTTCTATCGTTGAATCAATCTAGGATTCCACTATGTCAGTTCTCCCCCTTGGAAATTATTTCTTTGGGTTGCTAACTTCGATAATCATTCATTTAACACAACAGGGAACTCAGAAAATAAAATATTGTTAATATCCGTATAAAGGTATCGCTCCAACCACCTCATCAGATTCAAGCGCGATCCTTTACTTTCTTCTTGTGCAAACTCTAATGCTTTAAAATCCACCCAGAATTCTAACAGAATTATGCTTATCTTTCCCTACGGCCAACAACGTTATAATCTTGAAAGATGCTAATAGTGTATGGTTGATGAATGTCCTGAATTATGGTTTATATGTAAGATGTTTATGCAAGATAAGTATGTCACAAGCTTGTAAGTTTATGTATGCATGATAACATGGGTGAAAACTTGATAGAGAATCTCTCTCTACAAGTTGTATTTTTCAGTTAATATGTTGTATTTTTTTTAAACTAAAACAAATATATATATAATTTTTTATTGATAAATAATTTGACGGGCCTTCACCCAATTACATATATTCCAAGATTTACAGTTCCTTGATTCCAAAACTTCTCATTTCTAGATTATGGTATATGATGCATCAAACTAGGGCCTTCATTCAAACTTACCATTCCTGGAGGAATATGACAACCCTGGTTTGATTTGAAATATGCCATCTTATTCAATTCACAAAGAATGTGATAAGAAGAAACATAGAAACACTCTATCAAGATAAAATGCAGCCTTTGCATAGTCACATTCAAACTGAGAGTGTTGAACTTTGTAGTAGAGTTTAAAACTTTTATTATAATTTATAAATCTCCAAATATTTGAAGGTTGTTATGTCCAACTTCCTTTGTGAGTTGACAAGATTTTTGAAGAGAAAATATTTCTGCTTGATTATTTGTAAGTTTTCCTAATCCCCTGCTGAAACTTGTTTCTAACCTTCCTCCCAGGTAGAATATCAATCCCCTTGCCCCATATTTCCCCGGAATTCCTTTTGACACTCCATCGAAGAAGATTGAGACTTTATTTTTCCTTTGCCACCATTCTGAAAATTCATTTTTTGGAAGTATAATCTGCCAAATTGGTTTAACAACAAGCACGCTAGAACCCAACTGAATTTTAACCGCCTGCAGTGATCCAAGACACTTATGCTCAAATTTAAATTTAAGGGCATCAATTTGAGTATTTCTCACAACTTACAACAACAAAGCCTTAGATTTCATTGCTACAATATTTGGTTTCGTAGCTTTACTGTTAAAAATCAAATAATTTCTTGCTAACCAAATTTTCCACCATAAAATTTTTGGAATGGCTTGCCAAATTTTCCTCCATTCAGAACTGGTTGAAAGAATTCCTGGATAACTTGACTGTCAGTTTGCAAAAAGACCAACAGGATCAGTATTTGAAGGAGCTGAGACCTCCAACCCACTCAAGATATGCGTCCATGCTTTTCGAGTGAAAACACAACCAACAAAAATACGATCTGAGGTCTCTGCAGCTTGATTGCACAGACAACATTTAAAAGGTCCAACAAATCCTCTTCTCAACAGGGTTTCACCTGTTAGAGCTTTCCGGTGCATGAGAATCCAAGTAAAAAAATTAACTTTTGGAACACTAGGAGAATTCCAAACTATTTTCCAAAAAGATATGATGTGGGTTTAAATCGTGGTTGCCTCAATTTATTGATAACTGTGAGCTACTGAATAAGTTCCTGTAGTTCCCCATCCCCATGTGTCCTTGCACGTAGAGTGTATTCGTGCCATTCCTGCCAAATTCTCCATTAGTAGGTTGTGTTGAGCGAAGAGTTGTGAATGGACACATTCTGGTAGAGCTGGGAGTGCCCACGCTGCCCAATTCCCATTTCCTTCCAAGATGTTATATCAGACAATCTTAAAAAACCCTTGTTGACCAACCATAACTTGATCTCTGAAAGTGATGAATCTGTGTTTAATGGAGCATTACCTTTGATTTTGGCATCCCACAATAGAGTTTTCCTTCCATTCCCTGGTATGCGGTAAAGATGCTGATTAAACAATTCTAGTCCTCTTCTACATAAATTCCATGTTATAGAACCTGTAGGGGTATTTGTCACCTGCAAATTTCTTAGAGTTCCTCCTTTAAGATATTTTTTCCAAAAAAATTGACTAGCTGGGTGTGTTTTGTTAGAGAAGATCTTCCATAGCAGTTTGCCTCCCATAGGAATATTAGCCAATCCTGGGTCTCTAATTTGCAATCCACCTTCTAGAATAGGTCTTTTAACAATATCCCATTTAACCAAATGCATTCGCCTTTGAATTCCTTTTCCACCTCTCCAGAGGAAGTCTTTGATTAGCTTGGATAGCTGATCCATAATCGCTTTTGGAGCTAGGAGAAGAGAGGAATGGTAGATTGGGAGAGCTGAGAGAATTGACTTAATCAATATAAGTTTCCCTT
This sequence comes from Pseudotsuga menziesii, assembly GCA_001517045.1. Taxonomy (NCBI): domain Eukaryota; kingdom Viridiplantae; phylum Streptophyta; class Pinopsida; order Pinales; family Pinaceae; genus Pseudotsuga; species Pseudotsuga menziesii. The sequence continues at coordinate 709,347 of LPNX010127642.1, forward strand.
CCTTCATGAGCCATTGATCACCCCACGAGGCAATCTTTGCTTTTATCTTGCTAATAATTTCCATCCATAGAGAAGGATTGTTTAGTCCCAGTGTTAATGGAAGACCTAAATATTTAACCTTGTCCTAAGTGTCATACCCATCAAATCCTAAAATGTGTGATATGTTTGTAATTGTTGAATGATTTGTGTTCCATCCATACACATCGTTCTTTCAATTATTAATAAGATCCCTTGAAATAATACAAAAGTGTTGCATAATTTCTTTAAAAACTCTTTCCATCCTTAGTGAAGCTCCTCCCAAAATCAGTGTATCATCTGCAAAGAGAGCATGGTTGATAGATTCTACTCCACTTGCTGACTTGATGCTCGAATAATGCCATCATTTTCTCCTTTAGTTAGCTTTCTACTAAAAGTATCAGCCATTAGAATATACAAAAACGTCAAGAGCAGACAACCCTGTCGAAGACCCCTGGTTGCTTGAAAGAAGTTTGTTGGTCTGCCATTTACTAATGGTGCTATCCAAGGTTTATCATTATAAGCTTCTATCAATTTTATAAATGTAGAGTTGAATCCAAATGAACGAATAACTTTGTAAAGAAAGGATAGCTTTTCCTTTTCAAAAGCATTTGCCATATCAAGTTTTATTAGCACGCCATTCTCCTTTCTTTGAAAGCTGGAATGCATGGCTTCCTGGACTTGAATTACATTGTCTAGAATGTGTCTCCCTTTTACAAATCCACCTTGAAGAGGTGAGATCAACTCCCCAAGCAGAGGTTTGAGCCTGTTAGATAAGAGTTTAGAGAATATTTTATAAGATGCATTACAAAGTGAAATAGGATCGAATCGATCAAAAGTCGTTGGATTAACTTCTTTAGGAATTAATGCAAGGAAGGTGGAATTGGTACATCCACCGATTTTGGATTTTAACTGAAATGCTTTGATCATCATGAGTAAATATTTCCTGATTAATGTCCAGCAAACTCTATAAAAATGAAAAGAGAATTCGTTAGGGCCTGGGGCTTTATCAAGTTCCATAGACCATATAACATCAATGATCTCTTCCTCCGTAAAAGGATTCATTAACTCAACATTTTCCTCCTCATTGACCAAGCAAGGAATGTTGGAAAAAAATTATGAGGTTAATTATGAATCAACAGAGCCATCCTCTCTATACAGGCTCTGAAAATGTGCTTCAGCTGCTTGTTTAATTTGAGAAATGCCTTTAAAATTTTCACCAGTCAAAGAGGAGATTTTCGATATATGATTATGGGAGAGTCTGGCTCTATACTGTTTTTGGAAAAAAGAGGTATTCTGATCTCCCGATTTCAACCAAGTACTGTGAGACTTCAATCTCCAGTGTTCTTCTTCCTGCCTAAATGCTCGAAAGGAATTAAACTGTAATTTTTTTATCTTTTTCCAACATGACAGAGGTGATTTCTATTCCTTCCATTTCCAATTGAATCTCCTCCAATTTTTCCAGAGCCTCTTTTATATCGTTGATTGGGTTTTTAAGATAATGCTTTACCCATTCCTTTAACGTTGATTTGGTATTTTTTAATTTTCTCTCCCACACATAATTCCGTGATCAATAACTAGGATACTCCATGCCTTGGTTATTATGTTCAAAAAACCATCTCATTGTATCCAAAGATGACTGAACTAAAATGGTATGGAGATGAGGTCTTCTTCATCATCTAGCTGCAACAAAATTGGTTTATGGTCCGAAGTAAGTTTAGGCAGGATACTGGAGGAAATAATATTTTTTCCATAAAAAAATAGCTCTGAACCAGGAATCAATACAGCTTGGCTAGCATATTTGTTGCTCCAGTTCGATTATTAGTCTAGGTGTGTTTACCTTTTTTTGGTCTAAAATCTAACAGGTCCCATAATAAAATGAGATTCCCCACCGATTTGTGCATGGGATCTCTCCCACAGACTCCTCCTTTTTTCTCTTTCGGATCCAATGTGATATTTAAATAAACAACCACAATAATATTTGAGAGAGCATTTGTGGTAAGAAAATCCTCCAGAGAATTCTAGCATTCTCTTTTCTCTTGGAAATTTATAGGTACGTATAGATTAAAAATAGCTAGGGATATCTTACTTGGAATGTGTTGGAGCTCAGTAAAAATCCAATGTTGCGTTTCATGTGAGTTTTCCAATGAGAAAAGATCTTCTATCCACAGGGTTGTAAGACCACCAAACGAACCTCGTGCACTCACAACCTTCCCTACATTCTTTTTCCAATTCTTTTTTCTTAAGGATAGAATATTGTCCTCTTCTATTTTTGTCTCTTGGAGTAGACGAACATCAGGAGAAACCATTCTTAAGAGTTCTTTAACATCTTAAGATTTCGAATGATTGTGTAGCCCCCCCGCAATTCCAAGAGACAATGTTCATTATTTATTAATGAAAGAAGGAATAGGGCCTCCTTTTGAAGGCCTATCCTGAGTATTCCTGCCAATTGGCATCTCTATTGTAGCTTGACTTCCTTGCATATTTAGATGTTCAAATTATTCTTCCTGAACCTTCTTAAGATATTTACATCCTTTTTTTGAAGACCTCTCAAGGGATTCTTCTTCATATGAACCAGAGTTGTCCATATGTTTATTTTTTTCCATTTCTGCATATGTGGGGGAGGATCCACCAATAGGAGAAGCAAGAACCAGCTTAGCTGAATCTTTATTTTCATCTCTTATCTAGTCTTGTGATTGTTGAACTTCTCCCTCTTCAAGCACTGAAAGCATTTGATATTCTGGATTGCTAAGCACTTCAAAATTGTTGTGAGATGATATTTCCTTCGTAGCTATTCCAATTTAATTTTGTTTATGTCTTATGGGATTGCTACCAGAACCCATTTTTCCTGTTTTCCCCTTTGATTTGTTTCCTTGCTTTGTTGTACTTATTTTTTGAACTTGTGTCCATTGTTCTCCCTTATATTTAACAGCTTCTTCCTTAGCTTTCTTCTTATATGAACTGGAAAAGTTCCCATAGCCATGACAATAGCTGCACTTAAAAGGAAATTTCTCGTAATCAAGCTCTTGCACATGTGACCAATCTTCTACTGTCAATTTAATCGCTTCAGGAAGCCCTACCTCCAAATCCACTTCAACACATATTCTGGCACAAGTATATTGTTCTCTTCTTTCTGCCCTATCTATATACTTCCCCAGTTTGTTCCCTATAGCTTCTAGAGACTCCAAATTCCAACAATGAAGAGGAAGATGCGGCAACCTAACCCAAACAGGGACAACAAAAGGGACATCTTGATCCGGATCAAAATCTGGGGTCCATTTGTTCAGGTAGAGCCCTTGAGGACCCATGAAATATGGCCTGTTTCTAAAAATTAAATATTTGTCTTCTGAATTTAAAAAAATAAATACGTAATATCCTTTACCTACCAGATCGTTGCGTATGCCTTCCGATATAAGGGAATTCCAATTCCTTTGAACCCTCCCATTGATTTCCTTGGGGGATGGCCAGAGACCAGTAAACTGGCCAATGAGATCCCGATCTGCAATATTCATGGATGTTTGACAAGGTTTTCCCGCAGGTAAATCCACCTAAGGAATGTTGTCTAATTTCTTGACAAACTTCTGTTGAGTCGGACTGAACTTCCTCTTTCTTCTTGCTACTACCAATCTCCTAAAGGCATAGAGTTCAGGGGAAGGGGAGGATCCCCCTCCTACGACCAAGGCTGAAGTACTCAGATCACTTGCAAAAACCACCAGCAAGATGTCATGTTGTGCTTCACAAGGATCACCAACCAGAACTAAGAGCACACAACCCTTCATAGACTATTTTTCTACACGAGGAGGGCCGAGCTTCACCAGGAGGGCCAAGCTTCATGAGGAGGACCGAGCTTCTTGGAGTGAATTTTCAAATCTTCTTGGAGTGCGATATCACATATTAACTTTGATTTTGACTTTGGGTGCAGAGCAAAATTAGTGGATTATAATTAATATGTTGTATTAACAACATATTTAATTGACTATTATTACCATCCTATTGTATTATGACTATGTTCGTAGACATTTGTAATATTTTGGCAAGGAAGGAAGATGATGTTGCCACATTCCAAACAATTTTGGTGCTATCAATAATTTTATATCTAATGATTTTAGTGTCTATGTTTTTTATTTTACAACTTCAAATGACTTGACCACAACGCCTTGGCACTTAACCACAATCCAATTGACTATTACTTTAATAATCAACCCAATGGACTATTCTCTAAACTTTTAATCAATGCTGAAAAACTTGGACTTAGTGTTCCTTATAAGTTGTATGTACATAAATCCGCTTGTAGGTAAACTGCAACTTATACATTGTCCAATTAATGTTTATGTGGATATGTATAAGGTCACTCAAAACAAATACTAAATTAAAATTTAGTTAAATTTAAGTAATGGAGTTACATGTGCGGGGATCTTACCGAATCCTAAATGAAATACATTACTTACTTACAAATGGGGAATGGGCTAAGTAACTAATAATCAGGATGAGAGGTATACCATGTTCGCGGGTTGGAATTCATTATTTCTCTTAAGATCCAAAAGGTGTTTAATCCTAGGAGACTTCTTATTAGTGATTAATCAATCAAGGAAACATATTCCAATAAATATGAGATAATTGGAAGACTTAAAAACGGAACCATGGAACACCTTAAATAGATTAGGGAGACGAACCTTATGCACATCAAAAGACAAAATAATCGAATAGATGATAAGCTGGCGAGTAGTACAGTTTCATTGGATAGAGGAGTTTGTGTTGAAAATGGGGGTCATCCTCATCTTTGGTGGCTCCCCTAAGTTTTTGCATATTTTGAAATTCATGAATATCACATGTATGGTATTGATAAAGGGTTGTCTTAGTGTGTGTGCCATTTGGAATTATTTATATGCCTCAGGTACGAGACCCTACTTGAAATTAAATCAAAGCAAGGTAGCTATATCCCCTCAAGGATCCTCCTTCCTCATTGCAATCTTGAGTTTGGTCGTTTATTTTATGGGGTTGTGTTTGTTTTTAACTGTTGCTTGTGGGATATATTTGCTAAGAGATATATGTGTTGCAGAGCATGTTATTAACACTTGAGGGGTTTCTATGTGTTATGCATGGTCTACTAGCCACCATTTGCAAGAATTATGGGTATCGTTGAAAGGTACGAGTTCTTCTCCAAGGCTCATTTTTGGTTCGGAATTTGTAGAAGTCTTCAATGTAGCTAGGAAGGTTGGTAGTTTGGCTTCTTGTAGGCTTGTCTTCATTCATGGGTTTTTGAATTGGGGAGAAACTAAGGACCCAGGGATCTATAATCCCTTGGTTGAGTGGACCATGTCTCCTTCCTCAAGCTAGGGATTAAGGCTAGGTGAAGTGTAAAGCGACAATAGAGAGCTCAGAATCATGACGATGAGGTTAAATTTGCAAATGGAGGATGTAAAATCAACAATCGATCAAAATTAATCTCACACTGCTCATTAGGACGCAAGGTTTGATGATTGGGAGAGCACGATTGCAGAGCAAGGGGGGCTAGATAGAAAAGATGGTCAATGATTCAAAAGCTCACCATGAAATGTTGTTGGTAGTCACTCAAGGGAGTCATTTGCAAAATAATATGCTAGCAAGCATCAAGCTCATATAGAAACATTATGTCCAACAAACTACAATGACAAAGGTGGAAATTCCAAGTTCTCAAGGTCTCTTGAATGAAGAACAAAAAAATGGATGAAAACTTAGTGATCATATCTTCAATTAACTATTTGTTATATGTAATTTTTTTGCACAATCTTGTTAAGAAAATTAAATTTATCCAAATATATAGTTTAAAATTTTATGTTAAGAATGGCATACCTACTTGACTAAAGAGAAATTTTGTGACACAACTCTTCCAACGCTGGAGCAATTTTGCAAATTCAAAAATGTTTTCTTCCACCATTAAATCTCTTACGTATTTTGATTATTAAAAAAAATATAAATAATATTTATATTAGCTTAAAACTAATAAAAAATTTACAAATTTACAAATTTAAATTATAATTAAATTATGTTAAAAAATAATTTTACAAAACTATAATGAAAATGTTCATATTTTCAAATTTAAATTTATTATAAATTACAAACAATATTATTAGTCACATTATCCAAATACTTAACCTTTTCCATTTATGTGATAATTTGAAATCGTGATATTTGCACATATATTAAAAGAAAAAACATACACAACTAACATTTATGAAATTTTAAAAGCACATCGTTTAACCATAATATATATATATATATATATATATATATATATATATATATATATCTTTTATTTAAGTGAGAATATTTTTCAAGGACCAAGACCTTCGACATGTGTGGAAAGAGAGGGAGGATGCAATGCAAGGAGATGATAACTGAGCTAAGACCCACACAACAGATACGGTAGCCACCCGAAGTAATCACGACCCTCCTCCTATAGACGACGGTCGTACTAACCAACTTAACATCTATCTGAGAGAGCAATTAAGCGCCCACACTAGTCATGATGAGGTGTGGTTTTGGAAAGGTCCTTGATCGGAGGATGAGGTACAATAATCTAATGTGAGAAGATGGCAGATCTGTAGGGATTACCTGCAATAAAAAATGAAGTACATTCAATTAATGATGGCCATTTAGATGGGGCTTAGCGGGTATGCTATAAATATGGAAGGAAATTTTGGGTTTAGTTGCAAATTTCTTTTTAGAGCTTCCCTTTATGAAATTTTACGATATTTTGACCAAATATTGATGTGTGTGGAAGGAAGATTTTATCCTAGGAGAATAGTCATGGCACCTAGGGGAAGGAAATCTAACAGGGCCGAGAAGAGAAAGGGGAAGGGTAGAGTTGTGAGGGTTACCCGTGAACAAAAGAAGGATGTGTAGGCATCCCATTTATTTAAGGAAATAATTCCTCCCATTATTAGAGAAGAGATTGAGATAGTGGAGCAAGATCTATGGGAGCAGGTCAAGTTCATCGATATGGTATATATAAAGGAGGAAGTAGTCGAGTGGGTTGTCGACTAGGGTTCAACTGCATGGCAGTTTTCTGCATACGACTGCATTATTACTACCTATTGGGTCATGAAGGATTTGATGTTGCATGTGCTCATGGTAAGGGATAACAAAGTGACATGGGACACACATCCTGTTAATGCGTGGAAGGAGCATAATTGAGAAAATTGATTAATGCACAAGAAAATCGATCTCATTGCCATTAAATTAGGCATTAATCTTTATGCCCCTCCTGGGGAAAATTTAAGCGAGGACCCTTTGGCTCTTGGCAGTTGCAGTTAGGGTTTGGTGCCTGGTTCGGGTGTCTCTTATGTTGTTGCGAAGGTGGATGGAGGGATTTACACTCGATTAGGGTATCTGTGTTAGGCCACTTCTACTTCAAGCAACACCATGACCAAGTAACTTTGTTGTGTTTTCTCTAGCCTGGTTAATTTTTAGTTTTTTGTTATTTGTACTTTTTATGTCTATGTACTTAGTTCTCGGTTATATTTGTACTATATATGGTAGTCTGTCGGATGTAGGTTTATCCTTGGATAGTTGGGGATTTTTGATCGATTATGTAATGGGGAAAAGGAAGGGACTCAATTTTGATGTTAAAAGGTGGACTGTCTGTTGTAGAATCTTATGGGTTGAATATTTGGCAGTCGTGCAGTCTATTAGCCGGCAAGGCCATCTGTTTTGAAAGGCATGTATCTCTTTTTTATATAATTATATAATGTTCTTGCTTAAAAATATGAAAATATTTTTCAATATTTTTTAAAATTTTATAAACACTACAAATAAGATGCATATTAATAAACTGATGTAGACACTTAATACTTCTTTTTTCATTTTTTTTAATTAAATAATAATAATAATTTTGTAAAGATCCAAAAAATTGATAATTGTTTGAGATTATTGGAATACAATTCATTAGTAAACTATAAGTTTGTCTATTTCACCGACCAATATTCTAGGCTTCTATCCTGCTTTAAGATGGATTTGAGGGCACCACTTTGTTTCTAATTGATTCAAAGTTGGAACCAACGTTAGATTAACCTTTGTGTTACTACATGAATGTGCAATCACCTTCATTTGAAATTCAAGGCTTTCAAACTTCATTGGTTTGTTTACACATTAAATTGATTGGAAACTTTGTTTCTCTAGAACTCACATTGACCATATCCATGCACATTGGAGAGATACATTTATGTATCTCTCTGACAAACTATGAAGATATGTAATTTAGGAGTCGATCACACCTTTCCATTTTTTGCGACTGAGAGTTGCACATTGGCATTTATGTTTATGATAAGTTGAATAATGATAAGGGACTCTCCAAATATTAACACCTTGGAGAGTTTAAAGTCCCTAATCAATTCCATACCGGCAAAAAGGCATAGGCTTCATAACACCTTGGATAGTTTTAAGTCCCTAATCAATTTAAGGTCGGAAAAAAGCATAGGCTTCAACTTGATTATTGTTTGTTGTTCTAATTATCTATAAGAATAATTCTATTTTATTTCCATTGAGATCCCAAAAGACACCTACCTCTCTTGTTTCCCTTGGGTTTCCTTTAGAAGCTCCATCAAAGAAAAGTTTAAAATCCTTTTGCTTAGTTAGCCACTCCTTGAACTCTTTTGTACTATGCTCAATTCACCAACCTGACCAAATCAACGACATGTTTTTGGACTGAAGTGTGCTCCTCAATGAATGATTTTTCAACCAATCATCCTCTTTTGTAGTTAGAACATTTTTAATTTTCCCTATTCTAAAAGAGGATCCAACCACCTCACTCAAAATCCCAAGCATTACGATTGTTTTTCTGGCCAGGAGAGGCTTCATATCCTCAAATATGGATTTATTACGGGATGTCCACACTTTCCAACACAAATATTTAGGAATCTCCATCTAAATTATTCTTAACAAAGGCTTTCCATTTAACGTTCCTGGATATTTATCCTTCCATAGCCATAACTTTTTCTTCCAAGAGGTAGGAATAGAGATGTTGTAATTTATACATGCGAGGGCCAATTCCCATACTTCCTTAGTGAAATCACAATCAATAAAAGGATGTTTGAGGGTTTCATCATATTTGTAGCATAAGACACATCGGAAGGTCCCTCTATTTTCCTCTTTTTGAGACTATTTGCTATTAGCAATTTCCCATGGGCGAGGGACCAAATCAAGTCATTTGATTTTGGTAGTTCGGAGGACTAGATCTGCTTCCACATATTACAAGTGAGAGGAAGCGAAAGGTTGGATAGGAGAGTGTGATATCCATCCTTTACTTAATAGTGTCTTTTCTTTCCCTATTCTCACATAGAGTCTCTACAGGAGCGATTAAGAGGGGAAACTCCTTGCAGAAGAGTGAACTACACATCTAAAGGGTTTTTTTTTTTTACTGGAAGAGATCAACCCTTAATTGCAAATGATTGAACAAAAATTGAAGATACTTGAACTTTAAAACTTTTGATAAACAAATCTAGTGCATGTAGATCTCATAAAAAAAATTCAAACACACAAATCATTCAATCCATAAGACACAAGATGTACCCTGGGAAAACCCTCCAAATATGGAGGATGAAAACCCAACAATGCTTTGAGTATGATAGATAATTGCAGAGAATGATTTTACAACACTTGTAGATTTCCTTATAAGATATATCAACGCAACTCTAGAGAATAAAGATCACGCGAAACACTGTCTCAACCTTTCTAAGTGCATACCACTCTAATAACAAGCTTATTCAGTCATACAAATGAGAGGTAGCGAATGGTTGTATGCCTTTTGGGCACTGTGTGCACTTTTCACACATTACCTATTGCACCTTCCTTGACTTGGTGCCAAGTTGTCACCTCAAAATTATCTCCCACACTGAAGATATGCACCCTCCATTAATTCATTGGTGTTAATGGCCTTTAACTGATTGAATTGAACTTAATTGAATTGAACTAAACTAAATTGAACTGAAATCAATCATCAACTAACTGCTTTACCATTAGTTAGGAGCCTTTAACTTAATGTCTTTAGTACTTCACCATCAGTTCCATCCACAACAAACACTTTTCATAAATCAAGGAGTAGATCCCTTAATTAACTGAAACTTGTTTTCCACAACTTAGACTTAACTGATGTCTTTGAAATTCGAGTTCAATGGAGGTTTGGCATGGGAAATTCGAATCCTTACTATATCTCTGTGTTCATCTCATTTATCATTAATTAAATTATGCATGGTCCATAAGTGTTTAATTAATTAATCATCTTTATCATATTAGACTCAGAATAATTGTTACATACCTATGATCATATGTGCTACCCTGGGTCATATAGTCATATGCTAAAGTAAATCACTCTAGGGGTAGCTAATCCCTAAAGGAGACTTATAGCACCTAGTGACCATGACTATCCATACATCACATAGTATATCCTCATGACTTGATACAACACAATTGGGTGCATCCATGGAGCTGGGTTACACTTTTTGGCAAGGCTCTTTCGGAAAAAACACAAAAATGTACCTCAATCGAGCAATTTTTAAACCCTCGATCGAGGTCATAACACCTTGATCAAGGGTTTAACAAGCGCTCGATCAAGGTTTTCTTAAACCATCGATCGAGGTGTTAAAATCTCGATCAAGGGTTTATCAAAACCTCGATCTCAATCTAGGTTTTAAGACCTTGATCTAGGTTTTAAAAAAACCTTGATCTAGGTTTTAAGACCTCGATCTAGGTTTTAAGAAAACCTCAATCTAGGTTTTAAGACCTTGATCAAGGTCCTTGTGCAAAAAAATTAGAAAAAGAGGTTTTAATAGTAGCTCGATTGAGGGTTTATTAAACCCTTGAATGAGGGTCTAATAAACCCTCGATCGAGCTACTGTTAAAACCTCAGTCGAGGGATTTGAATACCTCGATCGAGCTCCATACCTCGATCGAGGGCTTGAAAAATAGAGAATTATCCCTCCTACAGGAAAATCAATATTTCTCTGTGTCTTCTAGTGGTGTAAACACTGCCATTCATGGCACATAACTGAGCGGAGTTTATATCGATAGATTCATCACCGAATCCTTTATCCATTGAGGTATCATGCATGTGTTTTGGCATTCATATGGGGTTTGTTTTTAATTAGTTCTAAAACTTACACTTAGAAAACCTGACAACAACTTTGAAGCAACTCAAAGAAAAATCCGCAGGGTAAAAAATACACATCCAAAAATTTCTTAAAAATGCACAGCCCACACATCGACGCGTCCTCTTCAAAAGGGTATCTTTGGTTTTTCAAATTTTGAAAATAGTGAAAAAAAAGATGGGATTGACACACATGTGTATAAAATGATGTTGAAATCAAATGTGGTCACTTTTGAAAAACAATAAATACTTGTATATTGCAAACTAAATTAACAAAAAAATATGCAAACTACAGTGCATGTGTAGACCATGCTCATATATATATAGATATATATATATATACATGTATATATATATACATGTATATATATATACATGTATATATATATACATGTATATATATATACATGT
>LPNX010127643.1:2047-66596 GCA_001517045.1 Pseudotsuga menziesii
TATTGGAAAGCTCAACGGGGATCTACTTCAACCGTCCGGAATAAGGTACGAGTTTCGATCCTTTAGTGTTAGATGTTTTTATTTCTATTGCATATTGGGAAAGATTGATTTCTGGAGTCTAGCTGTCTGTTGTGGTACCCCAAGCCATAGGAATTTCTCTCCGTAACAATTTAAACATAGACATAGTTATCAAAGACATAAAGTTTAATGTGGAAACCCATCCGAGAAAACCACAAGGCCACTCTTCACCTGGCATGAGTAATAATTGAACGCCTTTGGTCTGTGCACACAGCCTGCAGAATCTTATTTAGATATTATTTACGATCAATGACTCATTTTCCCATCTCATTCTCTCTCATTTTTTATCTCTCTCTCTCTCTTTCACTCTTCTTTCTCTATTCGTCTTTGTATATGTGTTATATTATGTTATGTCCTATGTCATCTGCACACAGCTTGGATCGAATTTATAGGATTTTACAATTCTTGCTTTACCCGTCGACTTATTCTTAAATGTCATTCGACGGGTTGTCTTACTAATTTAACACATCTTGTTACATCTAAAAATAGGAATTAACAACCCAATTTACAATTAATTTTTATTTCCCAAAAGTAGACGATTAATCTAACTAGCTATTTACCAAAAATTGGTCACTCCTCTTCTCAACCTATTTTACTCCTCTTTTGTCACAACTTCTTATGTCACGGTCTTTGCTCATCTTACGACCAAAATATTCATCTTTCTAAACATGATTATAGTTATCTTTTCTTGTCTTTTCCTAGGTCCAACAAGCCCCCAACACTCACCTGTGGCTCGTTCCAAGCCACTTTAGTATGAAAATTTTGTTGGTGCAAGCTTGGTCTGAAAATATTGACAGATTTTCATTACATCTTCTGCTTCTTGTTGCACATCTTCCTAGACCGTCTACATTTGTTCTATAAGTTTAGAACTGATATGTTCCAAAGCTACTACTTTTGTTACACCTAATTCCTGCCACACCTTTTCATGTATTGGGTGGATCGTTCCTGTAGCATTTTATGCTTCCTTATGTAAATCTGCGACACGAACGATTCTCTGATGTTGTTGTGTCTGTAGTCTGGCAACTTGTTTCTTTAAGCTTTTCAAATCTGTAGCCTTGCTCATTTTTTCTACAAGTGGAAATTTCTTCAATTCAACCTTTAATTTATTAAAATCCACTTTAGTAGTGTGAATTTTTTTGTGACCTTCTCTAGTTCTGCATCATCTATCAAGGCTTCCCATGATTGAGAAAACCATTCATATGCCTTGGAAAGAAGTGCTTCCTTTACTGCATTCCATTGAGCTTCCAGTACCTCAGGAGGTGTATTGGGAGATATATTTATTTCCAACTCTCCGACTCGTTTTTAGACATTGTCAGCTTCCTCACCAATTTGGAATTTTTTTCCTTAGAGAAAATATCAGGTGTAATCCCTTCATCAACAAAATTACTACAAGTAAGCATAACAACTTCATCCAGTCGCTTCCTATCATCCTGCCAATTTTTTTCTTTTTGCTTTGTCTCCTTAAATTTATTCTTCAATGATGAAATGGTAGTCTTAGAATGTTTGAGCTGGCCAAATATCTCATGCTCTCTTGTCTTTATTTCTTCTACTACGGCCTATTGAATCTTATGTAGTAGATACATTGGTATTACAGAAAAATCAAAAGTTACCTGATCAATATCCTTACTCACAGCATTGTGTTCCAGTGTGTTCCAGTGTCTCTAAGTCAATTGATTTAGCTATCACTTGAAATTTTCTTTATGTAGACATCAATGGTAATTCAACAGGTCATTCTTTTGATGGTCCTACTTCTTCCTACAACATAGTCGAATATGGATCTCGATCAACCACTAATCGAACTTCCTTTACTGCAGTACAAAGTCTCTACAGTAAATATCCAATGTTGCTTACCAATTCTATGTGGCATGCATCCATATCTTTGCATCTTTCATTTTCCACTTCCTCCATACGATCTAAAATCAAGTTGTAGATGTCATTAGTAAGAACAATGATTCTAGTTGTCTAGTTGAACTTTCTCTTCTTGTGACTCTTCCCATATTTTTCATATCATTTTATTTTATCCCCCAAATCTAGATATGTCGGGGTCGTACTGGATTCATTTTTACTGTCATAGGGAGAGATTCTTGGTATTGATTCTATTGGTGGATCTCCTCCCTGATTTCCATTATGCTTCTCTGATGTGTCATTCATTCTCTTGCGACTCAATTTATGCATAGATTTGATCCTCTGTGACAGGTTTTCTCCATTCTCCACGCTAATCTTGAATAATCGCTTCAATTTCTTCAATCGATAGATGAAACTGTATGGCAAACCACTAGTTCTATGGTTCTTGACGTGGTTGTAATAATATATAGTGAGCCTTAACTGAAAAGATGGTGATATTGTGAAATCGTTTGACAGCTTCCTATGTTATTCTTTCATGTTTCCGAATAAAATACTTGAGTGCCTCACCTTGCAAATAAAAGTCGACATTATTATATCTTTCCCTTTGGGAATTCTCCTTCTTGTTTCAAATATTTTGGTATCTTGCTTCTCGGCATGGTACAAGGACATCAACGCCTTGGTATTCCGACGGTTCTGACCATGTGACAAATCAAAATTAAAATAAAAATCCATGAATAATTAAAGGGATTGCCCTTTTCCTACACATCTCCAGCAGTTGTGAATAATGCGTTCACAAAATATGTCGACCAGTTCATCTAGATGCCTGCTATATACTGCTCTACCACAATGATTGTTTCGGATATGCACTGGTTCAATCACATCTTCCGCAACATCTTGCTGGATAAAAATTTAGCATTCAACCAAATGATAGTGTCATTGATAGAGGCAATGGAAAGGCCTCTCTTATCTCTTGCTAAATTGTATTTCTCCTTCATCTTATTAGTAAGGGTAGCATCCTAGTCCTTTCTAGTGAAGAAGGGCATTGGGTCGACCCCTACAAGAGGAAGTCCTGTGATGGATGCTATTAGCTCGAAGTCTACTGATATTTTTTTCTCTAGACATAGACATCCTCCATGAAAGTAGACCAGCAGTTTCTTCACACATGTGTTCACCTCTGTTGTGTGACCAAAATGTGGCATATGCATCAGCGACAACAATCCATATTTATACGATCCCCTCGCTCACTCCATTGGGACCATGTGAATAGGTCCATCCTCCCTCTCTCATATAGTGGTTATATACCGCTTAATGTCAAGTTCAAGAAACGTCCGTAGGTCATGGTTGATAAACACCATCTTCTTCAAATTTGGAATAATTCCCATATTCACATGGACTCCTTTTGGTAGGGTTGGCCTTACCAACTGATATTTGGCATTCTTGACAACAGTAACTTTAGGTGCCTCTGCTAGCCTTGGTGGAAAATAATTAGGAAACAAGATGGACAACCCAACTCCTGTTTCTTTAGCTTTGTGTGGAGCTTTCATTTTTGGTTTGTGACCATTTCAGTGGCCAAAGCATTTCCTTTTTTATGGTTCAAGTTGGTTCGAGTGTAAAACAAATTCTATGATCGGATCTGGTTGTGAGATAACTTTTGTAGTCTCTTCCCTAATAGGTGTAGGTGACGTAATATCCATGCCTGATTTTGGAACAATGCTTGTGCTTGAAACCGAAATGAGCATGCTCGAAAAAAGCAACTTTGGGTCAAATGGTTGCAGACAGATGACTCAACACAATAATTCAGTCAATTGGATGTAATGGAATGATTAAGCTTTGGTTCAAAGATGAACTAGTTTGATGCATGTGAAAACTTATTTTCCTGCATGATCCTACAATATATGGAGAAGGTGGCAGTATATTATGTCACATGGAGCAATCTTTCTAATCATGTCAATGAAACCTCCAACCAAACCATCCCTTCTCCTGTCAGTTCATTGGTATTTATTGTGCATTAATGGAAGATGTTCAAATCTCCCGTTACTTTAATTTAACTGTCAGCCAACTGTCACTTATGACCAAAATCTATTATGCGACATCAATTATTCTCTTGAGACAAAGTCTCTTGTGTGATAGACCCATAGTTTGCGACAACATTCTATACTTTGTGAAAGAAAATATTTTCTTGCGATAGACATATAGCCCATGACACAATTCTTCTTTGCGGCACTCATTTAGTCTACGACACAATTCTTGTAAAACATTCATAATCTTGTAACAAAAACACTTCTAAACTTGTGCTAAAAACACTCATAAACTTGCGACAAAAACAAACAATTGCGACTCTTTTTCTTTTCTTTCCTTCTTTTCTTTGACTTTTTTCCTTCCCTTTTTGAACTATCATTCGACCGAAGTATGACTATCTTTATAAGGTTTTAGCCAACTTCTATTTACTAATCTTTGGTAGGGTGTACCATCTAACTTATGAAATTGAGCTGCTCCTCCTTCAGTGACCCTAATGATAAAATATTGCCCTAGCTAATGCGTTCGAAGCTTTCCTGAATGATTCAAAAATTTACTGCCATATAAGAGAACAAGATCTCCAATCTCAAACTACTTATACTTAATATGCCAGTCGTGCCAAGATTTATTTCACTCTTTCTTTAAATTCTGATGGTATCCTGTGACAAAGTGATCTTCTTCTAACTGTACTAGCTACAACAATATTTCTTCAATGGCACCAACATCAGTCATTTCAATAATCACGACTAACCTTAGACTACGTATAATATATTCTAGAGGTACGACAATTTCTTATCCATAAACCAGTCTAAATGGAGTTTGGCATGCCAATGTTTTGCAAGTTGTGCAATAAGCCCATAGTACCCCGGGTATCTTCTGATCTCATTCATCTATTTAGACATTACATATTTTTTTCAATGCATTCTCTAAAATCTTATTGAATTCTATGACAACACCATTCGCTTGTGGGTGATATGGTGTTGTCTTTCAGTGTCGAATCTGAAATTCCTTGGTTAATTTGATAATCAGCTGATTCACAAAATGCGTGCCTTGATTGCTTATCAAAATTTCCTACATCCAAATCGGGTCACTACATGGTCGAAAAGAAATCTTTTAGCAGCCGCAACAGTGCAATCCTTTGCTAGCGTTGCTTCATCCCATCTGGTCAAGTAGTCTGCCACAATGATTATATAATGTGCACCTGTTCTTTTTCCTGGTGGATTAATAGGACCGAAAAAATCAACATCCCATTTTTCAAATGCCTATAAAATCATATGTGGTACTAGTTGCATCTAATCTCGTTGCGACGATTTTCCAGTTCTTTAAAATATATCACATCTTCGACAATAATCTCTAGTGTTTGCATGCAAAGTAGGGAAAGATAATCTTGCTTGTAATATCGTATGCACTGCTTCTTTTCCTACATAATGGCTCACGATGACACCAACATGTGCTTCATTCAATACCATCGGTCTCTCTTGTTCCAAAACAAAATGACGAAGAATTTCATCATGTTCCATTATGTATAATTGTCCAACGATCAACTGGAAGTCTGCAAATTTTACAACTAATTGTTTCTTATGTGTTGTACTGAATCCTTCTGGTGCATATCTTGTAGTTAATATATGTACAATATCTTTGTGGTGATCATCAAACATATTGAATGCAAACAGTGGTGTGTAAGGAAAACTATCGTCGATATTACAAGGATCTTCTCCACCTTCTAGCCTCGACATTGTAACACACATAGAACTGAAAAATATATATATATTATTTATTTCAAAAAACATATGTTAAATTTATTATAAAGTTTTATGACCAAGTTGTTCAAGGGTGAGTGTAATTGAATATAATTAATTATAAGAGACACCTATCCAAGGGAGACTGTTGAATGAGTGTTCACTGACCCACTAGGAGGAATGAGCAGCTATAGAAGGTTGGCTGACAAGTGGTAGCACTAGCATTTCGCTTTCTAGCTGTTGGAGGAAGCATAATCCCTAAAATTGTGGTCATGTTCCTTGAGAGGGGGAACTGAGCTGGTGGCTCATTTAATTCCAAAATTGACCCAAAGACCAAGAAATATTATAAATACCATAAAATTTAGCAGGAGACTCACTACTCATTCTGTTTCAAGTGAATGTACCTTGTGATTGCTGCAAACTGAAAAGTCAGGCACATAAGGAATTTGATGAGGGGATAACTAAAGTGGAAATTGTTGAGTTAAGTCTGCTGTGAGTGTTAAGTTGTAGCAAGTTGTGTGGGATAGTATCCAGTGATCTTCGTCCTAGTGGTTTAGTGAACAGACTTAGGGGTCCTAAGCAAGTAATTCTTGGCCGCTTCAGGGGAAGGTTGGGTGGAACAATCTCCTTTGGGTGTTTGTCCCCTTTTGCACATTATCTAGGTTCTAACCGTTATTATGTGTTGTGATTTAAGTCTAATTTTGTACTTTTTATTTGGAAGTATGATCAATAGCTGTAATTTGGATAATTTCATATGTTATGAACTCTTTATATGAAAATTGTTTTGGAAATTGTTCTAATAGAAGAAAACTGCATTTCAGTTTATTCAAAGTTAAGTTTTAAATTCATTGATCTATTTTTTCTGTTAAGTAAATTCTTAGCTTAAATGATGTTTCTCCTCTTTACCTTAATCTACTACACTGTTAGTATTAGTGGAAATAACATCTACATTCAATGGAACTAGTGAAAACCCTATAAAAACCTTTTATAGAGGTTATTATAAAATATATATCTAATTACAGAGACTTATAAGTAATTATAGATAAAATTGATAAATCATAATAAGGATAAAAATATCAGAGAGTTTCGTAATATTTTTGTCATCTAATTACATAGTTTCTTTAATTAAATTAAATAGTTGTTAGTCTAAATCTTATCCATGGTTTGAATCTGTAATTGAGAATATACATAGTATATATGCTTATGCACTTGTTAAAGTCTTACAGAAATAAACTTAATAACTTCAAACTGGAACCTCTAAGTAAACCACAATGTCCAGGACCAAAACCTACACAGTTTTTGCTTATATTTTCTATTGCATGTTTTTAGGGCGGAGTTTTGGCCTCTTAATCTAAACCCTAGATACAGTTAAGATAAACAAACTTAAAATTAAAATAATAACTAAGTTAGGTTACATATCATTCTTGGTTAAGGATTCTTTCCACAGAATTATTTATGGAGATGATAGGGCCCAGTCTTTTACAAAAAACCCTTAATATTGAATACCAAATCGAGATGATCGGCAGGCCGCGGAACTGGTTACAGGCTGTAAGCCGAATTGGTATTGCTATCTGCAATATAATTACTTACAGAAGAAAAATACAAACAACCTTAGGGATTAATTTATTTTCTTTAGAGTCAGTATTATATTCTAAGAAGAACTTAAATCTTTTGGTAGTGACCCTACGACCCTCAAACGTTTGTGATAGAGTAAAGGCCTCGCAACCATATTTTAGTTTTATAAGAACAAACTGCATAACTGGAAAAACCAACATGACTAAACTATATACTTAAAACATAAATCAAAATAGAGGCCTGACTACCTAAGAATATTTATCTTATCCATTACAAGATTTTCCCAAGGTTTTGTGGCCTACTAACTATCACATTAAATAAAATAACACTGTAAAATCAAGATAGTATTCACGACTGCATATATAAAAGCCTCACTGGCTACTTTCAAAACCTTTTTCATAAACAATAATAGTTTAATGACAGTGGCTCTATGGCCCTTTCCAAAAAATGAATGCAATAGGATAAAGGACTCATGGCCACATTAGAGTGTTACAAAAATAACAAACTGTAAAATCAAGATAGGATTCAACACTAGAAATGTAAAACCCTCACGGGTCTTTACAAAACCATTAAAAACATTGCTTGAAATAAATAACAGTAATTATCTATGACAATAGCCCTACGACCTTTTTCCAAAATTTAAGCATGACAATGTAAAAGCCTCATGACCACATTACAATTTTACAAAGGCTTCAAAGCTGCATAAATATCTATAACCTAAATTTTAAAAACAAATTACAACTGAGTTTATACAAAATCCTTCATAGGGTCTAAACATTTTACATTCCTGTAGAGACCTTCGAAGGACTGTTCTTACTTTTGAAAAACTAAAACATTAACCCTGTATCGAAGGATTCCCATTACATTCCAAGTTTAAGAAATGCCTCACGGCTACCAAAGGGACTGATCACTTTCATCAAAGGCCAACACGAAGATGGGCATATAGACCTTCGGTCAACCATAGAGCCAAGAAGGACGAGGTATATTTTTACTCGGACTACAACACCCCTTTCCAACACGATCCAAGTTGTTGCAGAGAACAGTTTGGGTTACCTCCTACACATAAGACCTCAGGAGTTAAACAATAGTTTGTAAACTATTATACAATGAAAGAAAAAACATTTTTGAAACCATAGATGAAGTGTTTACCTTTGTTTATAACCATAACTAAATAAACCCAGACATCACCAGAACAAGGAATACGATTTTCACCAATGAACTGATCATTTCTAGACAGGTTCAAAAGGTGTCGAAGGCCGAGAGCTTTGGATCCTCCATATATGTTCATGAACATAAGAGATACAAAGTCAAACAGCTATAGGTCTAGTGCAACAAATGGAGAATAATAAACCCCAAACAGAACCCCATCGAAAAAGTAAACACTTCCTTCGAGATGCATTAAACCCCTAGGATTTTGCACCATGCAAAATGGCCTCCAACTGGAGCATTCAAGGCCTCCACATGGCCTGCATGTGAAACTATTTAACTCACGTCCTTTACACATCTTTTCAACCATCATCGTTGTCGAGTTAAGTCAAACCGTCATATCAATAAGAGACTAGGCACTTTAACATAGTTTCTTCATGATGGTATATATGTTTCATAACATAACGTATAGTATGGTGGGGTGACAATATTATGAAAATTGTTTTAGAGCTTGATTATAATATAGGTTGATTTCAAACCTTAGTTTCCCACTTTGCTTGTGTAGGATAATAATGCCTTGTAGTTTAGGATTGTGTTCTGTAGCAAGAGAACTTAAAAACTGATCTCGTTCACCTGCACAAGGAAAAACAAAGGTACTTGGATTAGCCTTATAGGATAAGTAATACATGTAACCTTTCCTTTAGTATCTCATAAGTAAGACCCCAAACTGGAAAAACAAAAATGTTTTTTGCAACCATCAAAGTTTTAAAAGTAGATATAGCAACAATACAATATCGACATAGTGTTGTAAAAAGAGACAGGATCATGAAAAACAGTAAACATAATCATATGAGTCTTGCAATTAACTAAATTCATTGGTTACGGTTATCATAGCAACAAAAACGTAGAGTATAACATCTCATAGATTTATCATTCTAGTAATTTATAAAGTCACATATAGTAAATAATATTTTTATTTATTTATGAAATTTAGGGATGTTACATGTGGTATCAAAACGAGTTTCCAAACACTTGGCCTGATTGGCTCACTCGCATGCAAACAAAAAACAAATATACTGATCATATTTTACATTTATTTCTGGATAGAAATATAAATTTTGTTTTGTAGGAAAATGGAAGGTGTCGAAGCATCTGCTGAAAATGGATCTCAATACAACAATCCAGACAACATTTATGTAGAACTGAATAATCCACCTTCAGATTTACTACAAACAATTAAATAGTTAAAACATGAGCTACAAACTGTAAAAATAGACATTGAAAGAATTCTAGAACTGTATCAGATGTTATTAGACAAAATACATAATGAGGGAAAAGATAAAATAAATGTTTATGAAATTGATTCTGAAATAGTATCCTACAAACATAAAGGAAAGAGAGTAAAATATTCTGATACTAAATCTTCTTCAGAGGTTAATGCAAGGTCACATAGGGGAAGGTATAAGTACACAACTGAAAGTAGTGAAAGCGAGCGTAAACCTAGAAAAGGAAATGTAAACCTTATGAAGAAAATTCCGGGGAATTTAAAAAGATAAAGCCTCCCATGTTTAACGGATAAGTAGAAAAAGGTGAAGAAGTTGAGGCTTGGTTGTAAGGAATGAAGAAATATTTCCACATTTACAACTACTCTGACAGACTGAAATCCCAGATGGCTATCTACAATCTCACCGAAAAAGATGATATCTGGTGGCAAGATATCAAAAGAGTAAAAAACCTTAAGGAGAAGTATTTAACCTGGAGATCTTTAAAAATTATTTTAAAAGGAATTTTTTATCTGAACAGTACTGCGAAGAAAGAGGTAAAGAATTTTATGAACTAAAATTGGGTTCAATGTCAATGAAAGAGTTAAGCATCAAATTTCTAAGTTTGTTAAGATATGTACCATATATAATTGATGAAAATCCTAAAATACAAAGATTTTTAAGCTGTCTTCCCACTAGCTTCAAGGACAAATATGAGTTTGATAACCCAAAAACCCTTGAAGAGTCAATCAGAAAAGCTGATTTTTGTTATGAACAGAGTAAAAAGAGAGAAAGCTTACCCAATTGGAAGAATAAGAGAACAAGTAACTTTGACCAGAAGAGAGAGGGTTTAAGTCTAATAAAAAAATTGGGAATAATTCTCGGAATTTCTCCAAGAATAACTATCAAGGAGCATATTTTAAAAATAAAACACACCAAAATACTACAATGCCAAAAGGCAAGGATATGCCTAACAATTTTGTTAAAAATAATGAACATAAGGAACCTGTAAAATGCTGGGAATGTCAAGGACCGCATTATTCCAAGTACTATTCAAACAGAAAAGACAACTTCAGCAATGTGCATACTATTCAAGAAGAGGAAATAATTGGAGATGTAGCAAATGAAATGCCTAGAATAAATGTAGCCTTGGAAAACCGACAGGATGGTCATCGAACTTCCATGGTAGAAGTGCAAGGTATGATACAAAACCAGTCTGTTTCCATTCTGATTGATCCATGTGCTAGTTTAAGTTATGTGTCACCTATCATAGTGGAAAAATGCAATCTATCTTTGAAAAAGTTTGAAAAAACTTGGCTGGTCCAGTTAGCTTCATGAACTAAAAGGAAATTGGTTAATTATGTTTAAAACTGTGATTTTCTTATGAGTCAGTTTAAACATCAAGTCAAGTTAAATGTGTTACCGTTAGGATCTTATGATGTCCCAATAGGTATGGATTGGATGGAAATACATCAAGTAATTTTAAGTGGTTTTCATAAAACATTTACTTGTTTAAATGATAAAGGATAAAGAATTACAGTCACATAAATACCTAGGAAAATTTATGTTAGACAAATCTCATCCTTACAGATGAAAAATGTTGTACACATAATAAATAACTTACAAATTAATAAAGAAGATAAGCCAAGATTCGATGATATTCCAATCCTACAAGATTTTTTGGATGTTTTCCCGAAAGAAATTTCAGGATTACCTCCAAAGAGAGATATGGATTTTACGATCGAATTAGTACTAGGAGATGTACCTAATTCGAAGGCTCCTTATCGAATGAATATCTTGGAATTGAACGGATTATAATTACAATTGCAAGAATTAATAGACAAAAATTATGTAAGACCAAGTGTATCCCCTTGGAGACCACTTGTCTTATTTGTTAAGAAGAAAGACGATACATTACGTCTATGTATAGACTACCGTCGGCTGAATAAAATGACAATTAAAAATAGGTATCCTCTGCCCCGCATCAATGATCTGTTTGATCAGATACGTGGAGTGACGATACTTTCAAAAATAGACTTTAGATTTGGATATCATCAAGTCAGAATTAAAGACAAAGATATTTTTAAGACTTATTTCAAAACTATATATGGGTACTATGAGTTTGTGGTTATGCCCCTTGGGATAACAAACGCTCCAGCAACCTTTATGTGCTTAATGAATAGTGTCCTAAGTAAATATTTAGATAAATTTGTAGTTGTCTTTATAGATGATATATGTATTTATTCTAAAACGAAAGAAGAACACAACGAACACTTGCAGATAATACTACAAGTTTTAAGAGAATATGAACTATATGTTAAGTTCAGTAAATGCAAATTTTATAAAGATAAGGTACAATATCTAGGGCACGTGATATCCGAAGAAGGAATATCGGTAGACCCGGATAAGATAAAAGAAATAATTGATTGGCATGTTCCCAAGGACGTAACTGATGTACGATCCTTTATAGAAAATTACAGGAAATTTATAGAAGGATTTTCGAAAATCGCTAATCGTATAACATCATTATAGAAAAAGGGAAAGAGGTTTGTATAGGATAAAAAATGCGAAGAAATTTTTAATAAATTAAAAGGATTATTAACCACTACACCCATTTTAAATATAGCAGATTCAGACAAAGATTTTGTTGTATGCACTTATGCATGCAATGAAGGTTTGGGTGGAGTACTGACACAAGAAGGTCACGTAATTGCTTATGAATCGAGGAAGTTAAAAACGCACGAAAATAATTATGAAACTTATGACTTAGAGTTGGCTTCCATAATCCATGCTTTAAAAATGTGGGGCCATCATCTAATAGTTAAAAGGTTTTTGCTAATGTCTGATAACATAAGCTTAAAATATTTGCTTGATCAACCAAATATAAACACAAGGCAAGATAGATGGTTAGCTTTCCTTAGAGAATATGATTTTGAAATAAAACACACTAAACGAAAGGAAAATAAAATGGTTGATGCCTTAAGAAAAAATGCAATAACAAGTTTTATAGCTGCCATTAGCAGTTATAAAACCGAATTAGAGGATAAATTGGAAGAAGGAATAAAACTGGACACATAATACCAATGTTTAAAAGAAAAAGTAACTCGGAATGTATATGAAAAATATAAATACAGACTACAGTTTAAATGAAAAGGGCTTAATGTTGTATAAAAACAGACTTTATGTGCCTAACATACCAGAAGTTAAACTATTTATTTTGAATGAAGTACACAAAAGTCCTTATTTTGTACATCTGGGGTATCAAAAGATGATAACAATGTCGAGAAAAGAGTTTTCCTGGCCTAATATGAAGAACAAAGTTGCTGAATTTTTAGCTAGGTGTATAGAATATCAACAAGTTAAAATTGAACATCAACACCCAATAGGTCTTTTACAACCATTACCAATTCCAAATTGAAAATGGGAAATCACCAGTCTTGATTTTATAACCAGTTTGCCTAAAAATAAAAAACAAAACGATTCAATAATGGTGGTGGTGGAAAAAATAAGTAAGTAAACACACTTCATACTTATTAAAACAACTCATAAAGATGCCAACATTGCTGACATCTTTATGAAAGAAATTTTTTGTTTGCACAGAATTTCGAAGGTAACAATTTCTAACAGAGATCCTAAGTTTAAGGGTAATTTTTGGAAATATTTATTTAAAGGACTAGATACTAAATTAAATTTCAATACTACTTATCATCCACAAACAAATAGGCAAACAAAAAGAGTCAATCAAGTACTAGAAGACATGTTACAAATGTATGTTAGAGACTATCCCAAGAAGTGGGAAGATTATTTGCACTTAGTTGAATTTGCATATAATAATCATTATCAAGCTTTAGCAAAGCTTAGTCCTTTTGAAATATTATATGGTAGAAAATGTAACACTCCTATTACATGGAGTAATCCAGTTGACAGATTGATGTTAGGGCCTAATTTGTCAAAAGAACTGAGACTAACAGTGAAATAGGTACAAAGAAATTTGAAAACTGCTCAGGACAGACAAAAGAGTCATGCCAACCTTAAAAGAACTTTGAAATAATTCCAAGTAGGTTTGCATGTATTTGTTAAGGTGAAACCTAGAAATAGCTCCTTTAAACTAAGGAGTTGTACTAAATTAGCACCCAGGTATTGTAGACCATTCAAAATATTAGCAAGAGTGGGGCCAGTGTCATATCAGTTAGCTTTTCCACCTAATATTAGAATACATAACGTCTTTCGTATTTCTATTTTGAAAAAGTATGTACATGATGCTACTCATGTGATCATATGGAATGTGATTAAGGTAGAAACTGAAGGATATTTTCAGGTGGAACCGGACTGTATTCTCGACAAGAGCGAATTTTTTCTTTGGAATCACACCATTGGATAGGTAAAGGTGCAATGGAAACACCTCAGTCTAGATGAAGCAACCTAAGAATTGGAGAGCAATATGCATGTGGCATATCCAACTATGTTCCAAAAAGACTCAGATTAAACTTAAACAACATCAAGGACAATGTTAAACTTAAGGAGGGGTGATTGTAACACACCTAGAACTGAAAAATAAATATTTACTATTTATTTCAGAAAACATTATGTTAAATTTATTGTAAAGTTTTATGACCAAGTTGGTCAAGGATGACTGTAATTGAAGAATTATTTGTTTTAATAATTAATTAGAAGAGACACCTATCCAAGGGAGACTATTGAGTGAGTGTTCACTGACCCACTAAAAGGAATGAGCAGTTGTGGAAGAATGGTTGACAAGTGGCAGCACTAGAATTTCACTTTCTAGCTGTTGAAGGAAGCATAATCCCTAAAATTGTGGGCATGTCTTCTGAGAGGGGGAATTGATCTAGTGGATCATTTAATTCCAAAAATGACCCAAATACCTAGGCAATCTTATAAATACCATCAAATTTAGTAGGAGGCTCATTACTCATTATGTTTCAAGTGAATGTACCTTGTGATTGCTGCAAACTGAAAAGTTAGGGACACAAGGAATTTGATGAGGGGATAGCTAAAGTGGAAATCGTTGATTTAAGTCTGCTACTCAGTGTTAAGTTGTATCAAGTTGTTGTGTGGGCTAGTATCTAGTGATATTCGTCCTATTGGTTCAGTGAACATGATTGGGGGTCATAAGCAAGTAATTCTTGGCTGCTTCAGGAGAAGGTTGGGTGGAACAGTCTCCTTTGGGTGTTTGTCCCCTTCTACATATTATCTAGGTTATAAATATTATTATTTGTTGTGATTTAATTCTAAGTGTGTACTTTTTATTTGGAAGTATGCTCAATAGATGTAACTTGGATAATTTGATATGTTATGAACTCTTTATCTGAAAATTGTTTTGGAAATTGTTCTAATAGAAGAAAGCTACATTTCATTTTATTCAAAGTTAAGTTTTAAATTCACTGAACTAGTCTTTATGTTAAGTAAATTCTTAGCTTAAATGATGTTTCTCCTCTTTACCTTAATCTACTATACTGTTAGTATTAATGGAAATAACATCTACATTAAGTGAAACTAGTGAAAACCCTATAAAAACCTATTACAAAGGTTATTATAAAATATATATATATATATAATTACAGAGACTTATAAGTAATTATAGATAAAACTGATAAATCACAATAAGGATAAAACTCTCAAAAAGTTTCTTAAGCTATTACATAGTTTCTTTAATTAAACTAAATAGTGCACATTCTAAATCTTATCCATGGTTTGAATCTGTAATAGAGAATAAACATAATATATATGTTTATGCACTTCTTAAAGACTTACAGAAATAAACTTAATAACTTCAAACTGGAACCTCTAAGTAAACCACAATGTTCAGGACCAAAACCTACATATTTTTTGCTTATATTTTTTATACATGTTTTTAGGGCCGAGTTATAACTCTTAATCTAAACCCTGGATACAGTTAAGATAAACAAACTTCAAATTAAAATAATAACTAGGCTAGGTTACAGATCATTCTCGGTTAAGGATTATTTCCACAGAATTATTTTATGGAGACGATATGGCCCAGTATTTTATGAAAAAACCTTAATAATGAATACCAAATCAACATTATCGACAAGCCGCAACACTAGTTACAAGCCGTAAGCCAAATTGGTATTGTCATCTGCAATATAATTACTTACAAAAGAAAATTACAAACAGCCTTAGGGATTAATTTATTTTCTTTAGAAACAGTATTATCTTCTAATAAGAACTTAAATCTTTTGGCAGTGACCCTACGACCCTCTCTTAAACATTTGTGATAGAGTAAAGGCCTCATGACTATCTTTTGGTTTTATAAGAACAAACCACAGAACTGCAACAACCAACATGAATAAACTATATACATAAAACATAAATCAAAATAGAGGCCTCACGACCTAAGAATCTTTAACTTATCCATTACAATATTTTCCCAAGGTTTCATGTCCTGCTAACCATCGTATTAAAGAAAATAACACTGTAAAATCAAGATAGTATTCATGACTGCGAATATAAAATCCTCATGGGATACTTTCAAGACCTTTTTCATAAACAATAATAGTTTAATGAAAGGGGATCTATGGCCCTTTCCAAAAATAAAATGCAACAGGATAAAGGCCTCATGACCACATTACAGTGTTATAAAAATGACGAACTATAAAATCAAGATAGGATTCAACACTTTTGAAAAACAACATTTTACATTCATGTAGAGACAGTCAAAGGATTGTTCCTACTTTTGAAAAACAAAAACATTAACCTTGTATCGAAGGATTCACATTACAGTCAAATTTTAAGAAACACCTCACGGCTACCAAAGGGACTCATCACTTTCATCAAAGGCCAACACAGAGATGGGTATCCATACCTCTGGTCAACCACGAAGCCAAGAAGGATGAGGTACAATCTTACCTGAAACGCAATGCTAATTTCTAGCACAATCCAAGTCGTTGCAGAGAACCGTTCGGGTTACCACCTACACATACGAACTTAGGAGTTAAACAATAGTTTATAAACTGTTCTACAATGAAAAAAAAAATGAAACCAAAGAGGAAGTGTTTACCAGTGTTTAGAACCATAACCAGAGCAACCTAGACATCACCAGAACGAGGAATACAATTTTCACCAACGAACTGATCATTTTTGGATAGGCTCAAAAGGTTTTGAGGGCCGAGATCTTTGGATCCTTTATATTTGTTCATGAACAGAAGAGATACGAGGTCAAACAGCCAAATTTTAGGTGTAACAAATGGATAATAATAAACCCCAAACAGAACCCCGTCGAAAAGACAAACACTTCCTTTGAGATGCATTAAATCCCTAGGGTTTTGCACCATGCAAAATGGTCACCAACTAGAGCATTCAAGGCCTTTCCTATCTCATAGGTAAGACCCCAAACTGGAAAAACAAAAATAGTTTTTGCAACCATGAGAGTTTTAAAAGTAGATATAGCAACAAGATAGTATCGAAATAATGTTGTAAAAAGAGACAGGATGATGAAAAACACTAAACATAATCATATGATTCTTGCAATTAACTAAATTCATTGGTTATGGTTATCATAGCAGGAAAAACGTAGAGTATAAAATCTCATATATTTATCATCCTAGTAGTTTATAAAGTCACATATAGTAAATAATTTTTATTTATGAAATTTATGGATGTTACAGACAGATGATCAATTCTTGAGTTCACTCGACTCGGTATGACAATAATTACAAATTCAGACTCTTGGAATAGGAGAATCCATCGAAAAATATCCCCCCCAACAATGGATTATTGACCAAATATTCAACACAAAAAGATCTCTATACATCTTAAAATGTCCTCCCAACAAATATTGTCGAAACTTTTGAAGAGAATACACCATAGCAACTCCTTCTCTTCCTTTCATAGTATAGTTTTTTTTTGCCATCAATAGTTTTCTACTAGGAAATGCGATGGGGTGATCAATAGAACCTTCACCTAGTTGTGCAAGTACAACACCTAATGCGGCAAACGACGCATTGACATCGAAGTGAAATTATTTTTTCCAATCTAGAAATACCAATATAGGCATTGTAACCATATTATTCTTAAAAGCATCCAGAGTCTCTTAACATTGTTCATTCCACTGGACTTTAAATATTTCTTCAACAATATCTCCATAGGGGTTGTAGCCTCTGCTTATCCTTTGATGAGCTTTCGGTAGTACCCCATATGTACCAAGGTAGTTCTTCATTGTTTCATTATCGAAGGTGGTGGTACGTCAAAAATAATTGCAAATTTGGAAGGATCCATTAATATTCTATCACGACAAACCACATGAACCAACAAGGTTCCAAAAGGGGCACATAAAATGCACTTCTTTAAATTAAGGAAAATATGGAACTGTCAACACCTTTCAAGCATCATTATGAGACTCTCAATGTGATCTTTTGCTAGCACAAATATCATCTAGTCATCAAAGTATATGTCAATAAATTTATGGATGAAGTCTTTGAAAGCAGATACAACTATTCTAGAAAAAATAGCAGGAGCATTATTGAGTCCCAAAGGCATTACCGAATACTGGAAACATCCCCATTCCATCACAAAGGTTGTTTTGTGTTGATATTCCTTTGTAATATTGATCTGATAGTAACCGAAGAACCCATTAGTAAATGAATATATTTATTTCCCTTCGATGCTCTCCAATATTTCATCTGTAAACAAGGTTGAAAATGGATCATGCAAGCAAGAATCATTCAACTTTCTCAAGTTGACATAGATATAGATTTCACCAGTTTTTCGTCTTGCATTGCTATAGGAATAATCCATTCAGATTCAATAGGTTCTATGATTCCTGCATCTAACATTATGTTTAAATATGTCTTGACTTTTTCTTTGTACCTTGGATTGAGTCAGTATGGTCATTGTTTGGCAGGTTGTGCGATGGGCTTCAAGGGAATCTTCATTTCTCTGAGATCTCCAATAGTTCCCTTCATTTCTTAAAAATAAGGGGGGAACAAATCTTGGAACTCATGTAATAGGTTTTTAATATTTTCTATGTTCTCATCATCCCAGTAGTCTCTGATATTGGCAATTTAGATTCTTTGGAAAACCAATGTTTACTTTATTTATTTTCAGAGGATTCAGAAACTTGTCGCTGGATATACTCAATCCTTCCATTGTGTGAGTACCTTTCAATTAAGGAATATATATGTCATGTGGTCGATCATCATCAAGTCCACCTATTACATTATAACACTCCATCCAATGTTGGACTGTCGCACTACTCTAATGGAAACTTGTTGTCGACATAGGAATATCTTCAAATATCTTAGTTATTATTACTTGTAGATTAGCATCAATTGAAGGATGGCCATCAACAAATTCAAACGTGTGTGTGAATCTGGTAGCTAGATATTCCCACTCAATTTCTCCATGTCGCAACTCAACCGACATATACCAATTTCTCGGTATCATGTCTAAAGTGTGTATGAACTGGTGGACCCATTCTTATTGTGGCGTGGTCTTCCATGTCACATGACAATGCTCAATATGCTTGTCAGAATTAGTCATTCATGTATATTTATGACCAGTATAGAGCACCTCTTCTCCAAATCGAATTTCTAGAAATATTCGTCATTGATTCCATTCTGAAATATTATGTTTATGTGTAACCCACCATCTTACATGTGTAGCATTCAATGGAAATTCCAGGGCTAACAAGCGCTGAGGTTCAAATACTTTCTCTTCAAACCGTGTGAGAAAAGATTCCAGGTTAGGAAAACCTTCATAGGTAGGCAGATCACATACCTTAGTACCTACCCATCGCACATATTTTTTTATTCTTACGCAATTTTGCATTGATAGTTCATGGAATCAGGTATGCCAATTCTTCAAAGCTTCTCCTAAATCCGATGATCAGGAACTCATTCTTCACCAACTAAGTTTTCCATCGACTATTGGATTAACATAGTTGTCCATCCCAAAAGTAATATTGCAGATATGAAGCAAATATTTATCTTTTCCTTCATTATTTACCTTCTTGGCATGCCTCTTCCTTCTAAAGGATCAATTGGTGCGACCACCCTTATCTCTATATCCTCAAATGTTAATATCCTCTTCTTAAATTTAATAATAGTTTGATTCTCAACAACCCAGTCAATCCCCAGAAGTGTAGGATACATATATGTATCGTCAACAATGTCTATAAATTCAAAATATGCATAAGTACTAAGTCCTTCTATCTCAATAGGAACCTACGGTCAGTCAACCGATAGGAAAAAACTTTGACTGATTAGCTAATCTCAGCTGAATAGGAGACCATACTAGTGTTGGATTTCCCATACTTTCCCATGTATCTCTGGTGATAATGTTAAAATCTGATCCCAATTCTAGAATAATATAATCTATGTCATAATCACTGATATGGACATTCATCCTTAGCTCGCGACCAGATTTCAATCTTTTTTGAATGTGGTTAACTCTCTTTTCTGGTCGTACATCTGGTTGGGGTTCTTCAACTAAAGCTTCTAATTCTACCACAACATATTTATATTCTATTTTAATGCTAAACAAATTTTAAATAATTATTTCAACTTACTAACCTTTACTGTTGGTTTCTTTTGAAACAACTATTCAAATATTTGAGGCATTTCAAAGATTGGTCCTTCATTCGGTACAATAGCAGAAGTCGACGCTTGATTTCTGTCGACGGACTCTTGACAAGCATCCAAGAATACTTCATTTTATTTTTGGACATCAAATGGCACTTTCTTTTGTTATGTCGATCGAACTCTTGGCTGTCCGTATGGTGCTTCTTGATCTCCTCCAGTCGTGACACCTCCCCTTGTCACGACAACAATTTTAGGCTCCCTTAGTTCAACATAAATCTTCTGAATGTTTGGCTTAGCATTCTGAGGTGGGTTCTGGTTTCCCATGTTTCTAGCCTACCACTTAGCAGTAAACTATGGATATTATTCAACAGTGTGATACAGTGCTTTACAATACGAACATGCCGACGTAGGATTAGTGCATTCTCTGGAAAATTTTCTAGGTTGTCCACAATTATAACAAATGACTTGGCATCTTTCATGACCAAATCCTCCTCCTCTACCTTGGCCTCTGAAAGGACCACCTGTACCGGGTTGAGGGTATTGTTCCTATGGGTATTGTGTTTGAACTCGCTCAGCTTGCATCTATTCATCATATTTCATCAGGTATGTGTTAACTATATTCTCCATTAGCAATTGATATGCCCTGCAATATTTCTCGTTGTGTCCTATTGATCGAGATAACTTACAATATATACTGGCTTGAGCACTTACTATTTTCGATAAATATAAGCATTATTCTTATCGATGTCCTCCAATCAAGAAAATTCTACACCATGGAATTAATTGTGTATTTATCATATTTGGTGCGCCTAATGCAAGGTAGTTCATAAATGTTGGACATGAATCTTTATGATGGGCTTCCATTCTGCATTATGTACACCAGAGATCCTCCTACACTTCTTTTTCTTTCATGATATCATATAGTTTCAATGTGAGATTGGAAAGTTGTGGCTGTATCTGCATCATTCCCACACACGTTTCTCCTACTAATTAAGCTTCCAATTTCATAGCAATCTCTGTGGAAATTGAACACAATATATAGAACAATTACACTCACAAAATTGCTAATCAAACATGCAAAATTAACATCAAAGGAGACTGAAATTGGAGCATAACACTAATATGTATTGAATAAGTGTACAATAGCCAACCTTGTGAAGTAATAGGCTGCTACAATATATAATTACATGATATATTTTAATGCATAAGGATTCCATTCGAAATGGTCAAAAAGTAGGCTTACTAAATCTAGTCAAATCCCCCATAGGTGCATAAAGCAGTTTTCAAATCCACCAAGATGCTCACGAATTGGCTAAGTCAAGTAGGAAAGCTAATGAGGAATGGAAAGAAAACTCATACATGCTTTTATTAGGAGAAAAGGAAGGATGATGATGTGGGAAAAAAACAATTCAACTACACCTAGTCTAGCTTTCCCTTTTGCCTTAATTCTCAATAAAATAGGCAGCTTTTCAGAAAAAAGTAGATATGCACTTTGGAGGATCTGGAATAAAGCAGACATGCTAAATATGGTTTCCATGAGGTTTACCAAATGCTCCATGACTCAGTTTTAGCAAGTGTTGACTTCTATGACATGTAGAAGGCAACTAGCATAGAGTGGAATCTAGGAGACTAGGTAATTAGACAAAAATGATTTAATTAATGTCTAAGGTAGGTAACTATGGGTTGATTATTCTGACACCCCACCTTAAGCCTAAATTTATGAGTAATTATCAGAAAACTATAGGGCCTAGCAACAAGGATTAGCCACCCTTTACATACTGTTTGTCCCTACAACCAAGGAAAGAGGCAAAAACCCAGTTGGAAAATCCTCCCTTAAACATGGACAGTAAAACAAAATTTGAAAATATTGTTATCAATCATGCTTCACAGCATGATCAGCAATCCCCAGCAGTGATTTGAGATTTCTGAATGTATTCTCACAAAAAAATTTGGTGAAGATGTCTGCTACTTGTTCTGAAGATGCACAGAAGAGTAGATGAATGGTGCCATCATGCACAAGCTGTCTGATGTAGTGCATATGGATCTCAATGTGTTTGGTTCGCTATCTCTGAACTGGATCATTGTATATTCGAATGGTTCTCTAATTATCACAATAGATAATAGTTTAAAACTCTGATTTGAATCCACATTATCCAAGTATTCCCTGCAACTATAAACATTGAGTTGTTGCATTTACAACTCCTCTATACTCTGCTTCTGTAGATGAGAGTGCTATGGCACTCTGCTTCTTGCTTGACCAGCTGATTGGTCCTTCTACAAGCATGAACACATATCTTTATGTTGACTTTCGATCTGCGTTGTCACCTTCCCAATCACTGTCAGTAAACCCAATCAAATCAAGATCAGATTTTGCTTTGTAGAAGATCCCATGAGTTCTTGTTCCTTGAACAAAGTTTAGGATCCTTTTGGCTTCCCTCCAGTGGATCTCATGAGGCTGATACATGTATCTTGAAGCCACACTAACTACATAAGATATATCAGTTCGAGTGTGTGTAAGATAAATCAAACACCCAATCAACTACCTATACATTGTATTATTTACCATAGGAGAAGAACCTGCTTCTTCAAGCTTAACTCCTGAAAGGAAGGGAGTCTTGCTTGGCTTGCAATATTTCATGTTGAACTTGTTTAGAAAATATAAGGCATATTTGGACTGATGTACTTTGATTCCATGTTGGGATTGATCAATTTCGATACCCAAAAATTGGCTCAACAATCCCAAATCTGTCATATAAAATGCATGGTTCATTGCATCCTTCAAGGAGGCAATCTCTTTATTTGAACTTCCTGTAATCAAAAGGTCATCCACATACAAAAAAATAATCATCAAAGAACCATGAATCAGCTTCAAATAAACATTAGTATCATACTTGCATCAAACAAAACTCAATGACATCAGAAAACCATCAATCTTGGCATACCAAGCCCTGGGGGCTTGCTTGATCCCATACAATGATTTATTTAACTTGCACACTAAATATGGATTAGAAACAAACCCTTAAGTTTGCTGCATGTAAATCTCTTCATTTATATCTCAATTTAGTTAAGCACACTTCACATCCATGTGATGTACCTCCCACTACTTCAAAGCTGCAATGGCTAAAGCTAGCCTTATGGAGTCCATGTTTGCCAGTGGTGCAAAGGTTTCATTGTAATCAATACCATGTACTTGTGAGTAGCCCTTGGCTACCAATTTTTTCTTATATTTCAAAGTTGAACCATCAGCAGAAAACTTAGTCTTGAAAACCCACTTACATTGAACTAGCTTCCTCCCTAAGGGAAGATCAACCAGTTCCCAAGTGTTGTTCTTCTTAAGCGAGCTGAATTCTTCTTTCATGTATGTTTTCCATCTTGGATCATGTGCTACATATTCATATGTCTATGGATCTGATTCAACCATCATATAGCACTTCTCAGCAAATAAAGGATCTTGCATACAAAGGGCACTCTCAAACTGAGATCTAGTCCTCCTAGTGTCACTAGGATTTCCAGCTAGTTCCCCGGCTGCATGAATGGTATTTGTTGCCCATTTTGGTCTTGTAGGACTATCAGGATCTGTAATCAAATCATCATTATCAGACATATCAGAATCAGCAAACTCATTAGTCTCTCCACTTACAACCAATGGATCTGGTGGTGAAGAAGACTCTCCAACTTCAACTGCTACTAAAGGCTCTTCTTGGAAGTGAACACTTCTTTCAATGAAATATTTGTTAGTGCTCAATTTTATAAGCTTGTACCATTTTGAATATTTAGAATACCCAAAAAATAGGCACTCTTGGCTTTGGGGCTGCAAAGCCTTTCTCTTTTTAGTTGGAATTCTAGCCCAAGCCTTTGAGCCAAAAATCCTGAAATGGGTCACATCTGGCTTGTGCCCACTCCAAGCTTCGAAATGAGTCATACCATCAAGATGCTTATGAGGAACCCTATTCTATATGTAGGATGCACATTTTATAGCCTCGGCCCAAAACTTTGGTGGCAAAGTCTTAGCCTCCATCATGCAGGTTGCCATCTCCTTCAGTGACCTGTTCTTTCTCTTAGCAACACCATTTTGTTGTGGTGTGTAAGGGATCGAATGGTGCATTTGAATACCTGCATATTTACAATATTGAATAAACTTAGACTTGACATACTCACCACCATTGTAATATCTAAGGATCTTGAGTTTCCTCCCAGACTGGTTTTCAACCAAGGCTTTAAAGACTTTGAAAAGGTCAAAAACTTCAGACTTATACTTTAGGAAGTAAACCCAACAATACCTGGAAAAGTCACCTATGAAGGTCAGTGCATATTTGTCTTGACTCATGGACATATGAGGAAATGGACAAGCAATGTCACTATGGATCAAATCAAGAGGTGTAAAGGTTCTCTCATGACTAGCTCTCTCAAATTTTTGCTATGGGTGTTTTCCTAGGATACAACCTTGACAGACTCCCTTGGAAAACTTGATCTTTGGTAACCCTATGACCATATATTTTTCACTCAAATCAGAAAGATACTTGTAGTTAAGATGGCCAAATATTTCATGCCAAAGCTTACTTGCCTCATTAGCATGAATCAGAAGAGCAGAGGGGTTTGAGTAGGGTAGAAAATGGGAAAACATGTATACCTTCGAAGTGTGATCAACAACACCTTTTGCTATTACTTTACCATTCGAAATCTCAATGATTTCAACATCATCAGGGGAGAAGATGAACTTCTTTGGAGACCTAGTCTGAGTCATCTGATACACTGACAAGAGATTAGAGGCAAGACCTGGAGCATACAACACATTATTGAACTTACCATGGTCAATATCAATCCTTCCTTTTCCCAAACTTTCAGTGAGAGATTCTTCTCCCAAAACTATTGGTGGACCTTTCGACATGTCAAGAGAAGAGAATGCCTATTTTGTCGAAACCATATGTCTAGAAACTCCTGATTCTATGATGAAGCTAGGTGAGCTTGATGTGCCATCAACCAAAGTATGTACTCTCTCTCTATCCTCTGAATTTGATCCTCCTTCCCTCTTCTTTGAGCAATCAGGAAGGGAGATTTTATTCTTCTCTAGGAGCTAGGTCAACATGTCAATTTTCTTCTTCATACAAGAGCTCTCAGGATGATAGCCCTTACTGCAGTATGCGCACTTTCTCATTTATCCTTTGTTCTTCTTCTTCTAGAAGTTCTTCTTGGAGCCTTGGGGCTCCTCTTGAGACTTGTTCTTATCTCTCTTTTGCTTAGGTGGCTTTTTAGCTTTTTTCTTGCTTTTTGAATCCACCCTTGAATCTCCAGCAACCAAAGCTTGATCTTTGGAAGGTTTTATGGTGTCCATCGTCACTAACTTATCTTGTTCCTGTGTGAGGGATTCCATGAACTCTGTAAGCTTAGGCATCTTCCAGGCTCGAGATGTCAACTTTGTGGCATGGAAGGTCGAAACAAATACTGAATAGTCAGGGCCAAGCTTCAGAAGTATGGCCAAAAATAGTTTCTCTTCCTTCTTTTCAATCCCACATTGTTTCAACTGCAAAACAAGGGATTTAAACTTGGAAAAATAGAGTTGCAAGGATTTGAAGCTACCGGGACTCAAGGAGATCAGCTCATTCTTGATTTGATGTCCTCTCATATCATCTGTCTTACCAAAAATCTATACAAGCCTCTCCGACACTTCATTCAGTGATGTCAATCCATCAAGATGGAAGAGGAGGTCTCTTGAAATGCTCAGACACAAAAGACCATAGGCCTCATCCCTCCTGTTGTGCCATTTGATTTTCTCTGCAGCTACATTGGGATCTGCCTCAGTTGCCATAGTAACCATGTAGATACATTTTTCTCTCAACAATATCTCCATCTCAGCTTTCCACTCAAATAAATTGAATGGAGTCAAGATGATCTTCTGAGATTGGTCCATAGCTCAGACATTGTGCCCTTCAGTCAGCAGAATATGCTCCCATTCAAGATGTTGAACCTGCAATAGCAATATGGTAGGAGAGAAATAAATCTACAAAGGCTCTGATACCATGTGGAAATTGAACCCAAGAGATAGAACAATTACACTCACAAACTTTCTAATCAAACGTGCAAAATTAACATCAAAGGAGACTGAAATTGGAGCATAACACTAATCTGTATTGAATAAGTGTACAATATCCAACCTTGTGAAGTAATAGGCTACTGAAATATATAATTACATGAGAGATTCAAATGCATAATCATTCCATTCGAAATGGTCAAAAAGTAGGCTCACTAAATCTAGTCAAATCCCCCATAGGTGCATACAGCAGTTTCCAAATCCACCAAGATGCCCGTGAATTGGCTAAGTCAAGTAGGAAAGCTAATGAGGGATGGAAAGACAACTCATACATTCTTTTATTAGGAGAAAAGGAAGGAGGATGATGTGGGAAAAAAACAAGTCAACTACACCTAGTCTAGCTTTCCCTTTTGCCTTAATTCTCAATAAAACAGGTAGCTTTTCAGAAAAAGCAGACATGCGCTTTGGAGGATCTAGAATAAAGTAGACATGCTAAATATGGTTTCTAGGAGGTTTCCCAAGTGCTCCATGACTCATTTTTAGCAAGTGTTGACTTCTATGACATATAAAAGGAAACTAGCATAGAGTGGAATCTAGGAGACTAGGTAATAAGACAAAAATGATTTAATTAATGTCTAAGGTAGGTAACTATGGGTTGATTATTCTAACAAGCTCAAGATCCTCTCTTTGGGATAAAACCTTATGTTGAATCAAAGGAACCCAAATATATGGTAGCATCACCGTAATAAACCATTCTTTATGTTGGACATCTAACATCTAAAAAATAACTCTATCCATCATAGTTTTAAATCTATGGTCAAAGTCCCAAATAGAATTAGTCGGTAACTTCTTGATATCTTTTAATTCCATAATGCATTGTGCCTTAGATTTAGGATTCTTAAACTCATCTATCAGTCTCATCTGGATTTGATCTAATGATTTCTGATGGATCCATGCTGGAACCATAGAGAATTTCATATGTCAATCGAGCACACGACCTCTAAGGATTGTGATCATATGGGCTCTTTTTATATAATCATTTTGGACTTCTCACATTGTCCATACAACTTCGCATAGGAACCAATGTTGCTCAGGGTCCTTTAACCCATTCCCATTAAATATCGGTAACTTTATATCATTTCCATCCCTTTTGTTTACTCTTGGTATTGCTAAATTAAAGTTTGTACTAGTGAAACTTCCTTGACTGTTATTC
The DNA here is from genome assembly GCA_001517045.1 of Pseudotsuga menziesii. NCBI lineage: Eukaryota > Viridiplantae > Streptophyta > Pinopsida > Pinales > Pinaceae > Pseudotsuga > Pseudotsuga menziesii. The sequence goes on from LPNX010127643.1 coordinate 29,509, forward strand.
CCATTATTATTGTTATTATGATCGAAAAAAACATTAGGCGATGTGCAGGGATAATTTTAAGAACACCCCCAAATTATGTATGTATAATAAATGGGTAAATCTCCATAATATATAGGAAAAATTGATGGGTATTTTATAAATAATATAATATGTATATATAATTTTTTAGCTAATCTTTCATTCTATTATAGAATCTTGTAAAATCTTGGCGAATATTTCACTACATTATAAAATATTGTAAAAACTTGGTGAATCTTTCATCAAATTATAATACCTTGTAACGTCTTGGTGAATATTTTTCTAGGAAGACTCAACTTTTGATTATGAATATTACTAGGGTAGTGTAATAGAAGAGAATATACCAGAGCTTGAATCTCTCGACTCCTAGAACCTCAAATGAACAAATGCATGAATGGAGAGAGGGGGGATTTATTTATACATTTCACACACAGTGTTGGGTCACTCACAACTGGAGATGTTGGTGAAACAGAACTACAATAACTAGATTCGGGGAAAGTAGGGACTCCACTTTTTATTGCTTCCCTTAATGGTCCAACAGACATGTGGGGTCCCAAATCTTGACATACTGACAAACTGATAGAATTGAACACTTTACACTTTGGACTGATTATGGCACCCACGAACCATTATTACAACGTTGAGTATTATCGAAACCCACAACCTTAATATAGTGTAGGAATTTGCAATTATATTATTTTTCACAAATCTCTCATTTTTAATCTACCCTCTAAGAAAAATAACCTACTTATCTATTTATAGAAACAAATGCCACCTTTCCTTTCTTTTGTTTACAATCAAAATATGAATTATGTCATTTGATTTAGAATTTTTAGAGTTACTTAGAAACTTGCAATGGTCATTAGAAATAATAACATACACTAATAAGAATAGAAATCACATTAATGTATCATCACACATCATTAGAACTACTCTGTTAAAGACTACTTTTTCTTAGATAAACTGAGAGGTTCTTGTATCCATGTCCTTGAAAATTTTGAAAGCATGCAAAATGTGTTAAAATGGTTTTAGCACCCTCATTGAATACAAAAGACTGGATATCAAATAGAATGTCTGCAACTCAGGTCAAACATGCCATGTACATATTATCTACAATCATGATGGAAATGAAGTATCGTGTTCCAACTAAATCATATATTTATCATACATAAATATATCTATTTCTGGATGATGATATAAATTACACATCAAAACAAATCACCATTTTTTTAAACTTCTGAATGACCCTTAGAAAAGACAAAATGTCATAAAACTAGTAACGAACCCAACTAATTTAGGTCACAAATAAAATTGACGAACATGCCAATACAAATGTAAAAAAATATATTAGTCACAAACTTCTCAATAGAAATCAAGGAGTCTACAAATCAATGTGCATTCATTTATTTTACAAAAATCCCAAACATCAATAATAATAGACAAAAAAATGAACATATACACTCTCATTAATGCCTTAGATCCAATACTAGTTGCAGAGAATGATCCCAATAAAAGCACATTTTAAAAAACTTGGTCAAATTCAGTTTGAATATATAAAATCCACGTGGAATCTCTCCATTAAGAGTAGATCCCACTCATAACATATAAATGCTAGTCAATAGTTTAAACATGACAAAGCATAAAATAAATTATATCTTTTGAGCTCTAGAACACTTTCATGAAACCAATACTCCTAGAATAGAATAAAACCCTAAGAATTAAGAGTGCCCTAGAATTCAAAAGGCCTCAAAAAGATTCCATGATAAAATGTAAATTTATAATATAATATTCTATAGTAACTGTGGATAAAAAGTATACCACGTTAATTATTGGATAAAAAATGTGATGCAAGTTTGTATTCTCTGATAAATTACATGTGTGGTATGCACTTTCAAGACCTAATCTTTCGACAATGGAGATGTTGTGTGAAGGTTAAAATGTCGAGAAACCTAAGAATGAAAAGTGGAATCGTATAAACCATAAGCTTCATCATCCAAGAACAATATGAAGTGGGTGAACCATGAATCATTGTAGCCTTTATATAGAACAAAATAGCCCATCATTTTCCCTCGAATACTGGAAATCAAGGGGTCAAAGAAGGTATCACATGAAATGAACTAAAAATACAGGCAAATGCAACCATATGCCTAAATTACAAGGAAAATGAGGGAGAAATAACCCTTGGGAGCCTCCATTATTGAGAATTGAGGGAGAAGGAGTGACTTCACTAGATTTTCTCTAGAAATTGGGGGCAAAAGATAGATTGGAGGGAGATTTTCCTAGGGAAAAAATAGTTTTTTTCATTTTCCTTATTAATATACAAGAGGCTATTCATTTTGGTATTATTTTTTTTCTAATAAATATTGAGAGAATATATTTTAGTTGAAAAAATCATTTCCATATAAGAAAATAACACACTAAACTTTTGTAATCCCCTTAAAATACCCCATGGGCTATATATAGCCCCTAAAATTATCCATGGCGATGTGTTTCTAGATATTACCTCAGGTCCTGGAGATGTATGCGGGGTCGTGGGTATGTCTTCTTGATCTAGGTCTTGTACCTCTTCTTCTTCCTCCTCAAATATAAGTCGATATTCCTCTTCTTTGTCGCAAGATTCTTCGTTGATATGTGGTACCAATTCTTAGTTGTTGGCAAGAGGATCAAGTGCGCAAGGTGCGACAAAGGAGATAACGACATGTGTCAAAGTGAACTGCACAAGAGGAACTATCGAAAAGTGTGGTCAGTCAGGTCAAAAGTAACTAGAAGTTTGATCCAAGTTAGTTAGAAAGTCGGCTTATGATGACCTTTTTGTAAAGGTGCAAGTATATAAATATTATTAGGATTTAGTTCATACATCATTGAAGGATCATACCTCTTTGTCTTTTTTATCGTGATATCTTATGGTTTCCACCTATTTTGTAATCTGCGGATGAATGGGTTTGGTTTGAGGATTTTAAGCAATGAGATGTATTTTTATCTTCAAAGCTAATACAAGATGAGCATTGATGAAAACTATGTCTTTGTTTTAATCTGCAATGATGTGATCTATGAATTATGCAATCTATATGTGTCTAAATCCACGATGTTTCTTATATCTAATGATATGAAGTATTTATGTGATTAATGGGTTCTTACATGTCGAAATATTTATTAATTTAATTTGAATCATGAATGGTTTCAATACTAGATCTTGCTGCGAATGATGATAAATAGCTTGGATAAATTATATGTTCAAATCTCTTGGATATGTGAATTTCATTGCGACAGAGAAAGATTATAAGTGCACAAGTTCTCTTCCTTTCTACGGAAATGTGGTTCCTATAGCTCTCACTCAAACATCTCATGTGAGACTGCATCTACTTCACAGGTGTTGCTGGACAGGGTAAAACTTGTTCGGGTCAATGTTTAGGGAGCATAACTCAAAGGGTGTCGATAGCGAGTGAACCCCTATCGATGGACTCTGTGTCAACAAATGGTTCCGTTGTTGGGACCATAGTGTGAGGAAGAAGAGGATATGTTGTTGCATCCGACGAAACCGAAGATCCAATACTGGATCGATCAGAAGGCCTGAGAATTCACAACAGAGGAAAACCAAAACTCCAGATTGTCAGTAGAAGAGTGGTTGGGAAGATATATCTACTCTAATATTCATGAAATTTTCTTTTCTGAGTTCTCAATAATCCTTTACGAGTGTTTAGCGCAACTAATCTTCCAAAAAAAGGAACTTCCAAGGAGGTGAACCCACTTACTAGACCCCTGAACTGATCCAGCGACTGAAAAGGGTAAACAATAAGGTGTCAAGAGCTATCAAAGTGTGGCTTGACAATATTTTGAAAGGATATATTACTGAGTTTGTTTTCGACACAGTCAAATGCTATTGCAACGCAGAGAGGGAATTCTTCCAGGGACCAAGAGGGAGGTTCCTACTATCGTTACAACTGTGGATTAATATGCTCATTTGCAAAAATGGTATACTGAATATGTACTCCGTTTACTAAATATTCAGTGTTCAGAGGTTATGGGTACTATAGAGACAAGGGTTGGATGGAATGATATGGGATAGATGGATGTGAGTTATGATGAGACTATGAGAGAAGTCAAGGAATATTATGGTCATTTGCGAAGTGGGGTGAGGTTCCAATAAGAGAAGAGCCAGAGGACTGAGGAGAGTCATGGTGTGACTAGAACAAGAAACTGCGAGAGGAAACCACAAGGGACCAAGCGACCCTATAGTGACCAAGTAGATGACTAGGTTGTGCCCGAGTCCCAGGTAGGACCAACCCAAACCAACAACGAACCTACACCTCCGTGCACTACGCCAAATTCAGGAAGAAACACCAAATCATCACAAGACTACCCTGTGTGTCACCACATGAGTAATAGTAGCGGATCAGAAAATATCGGAAGAATACCCAGAATGATGGGTAATGACATAAAAATACCTTTGTTCCATGGAAACAAGACTGAAGATCCTGATTAGTATTTGTTTCTCTACGAAGCAGTATGGACTGTAAAGCAAGTCCAAGATGAAGACATCAAGAAAGGACAATTGGTGACAACTTTTCAAGGTTGTGCATTATATTGGTACATGAAGTTCGTACATGTAACTGCAAGGCATCAACATAAGGCTTAGGCATAGATTAGAACTGGGTTATTTGAAGAATTCAAAAAGCACAAATATGATTCGCAGTACATTACTGAGTTGAAGGATATCAAGCAATATCCAAATGAATTCGTATGGGATTTTGATCAGAGGTTCAAAACACTTATGGACAAAGTCAGCTTTGGAATGAGCAGTGTGAAACATAAAGAATGGTTTATCACAGCTTTGGTGCCACACATTTTCATGCCACTAATGCAGCAGAATATTGTGTCACAAATAGAGGCCCTGGAAATTGCAATGAAATTGGAAGCTTCACCGGTAGGAGAGGCAGGATTCGGCATGAAACAGATTCAATCTCAGTTGGAAAACCTTACTATTCAGTTGCAGGATATCAAGAAAGGAAAATATATCCGTGAAGAAGTATGGTGCACTCTATGTTGCACGAAGGGACATCATAAGGATCAATGTCCATACTTTCGCGAGTATTTACAGGTTGGAGCCCCTAATACACTTAGCCAAGAAGGTCTACCTTGGTTTCGAATCTTTCAGACAAGAGAATATCAGTCTGAGGAATGTTTGTACCTCCAAAAGGTGGTGTCAAACCCATCAAATATATTTTATAACTTATGTCGATCAGCTGGCCATGAAGATAAAGATTACAGAGTATACTATTTTCTCGAGGAAATAACTATGGATACATATTTTATGAACGGAGAAGAACATTCAGTAGCAGAGAGACCACAACCACAGTAGCAACCACATTTTGTACAGCAACAACCACAGTTTGTGCAGCAGCAACCACAGTTTGCATAGAAGCAACCACAGTTCACATAGCAACAACCATGTTTCACGCAACAACAACAACAACTCGCTCCACACCAGTCGCAGTACAACTAGATGCAGTACAATCAGCAGCAACCATAGTATGCTCAAATACAGTATGCTCAACCCCAACCTGATCAACAACATACATTCAACCAACTAGATTATCATGAACAGAAAGGATTCCAAGGAGGATTTTGTGGAAGTCGCAATAGAGGCTTCGGTCGCGAAGGTGTTATGGGACGAGGTCACGAACCAGTCACGTGTTACAATTACAGAGTTTTGGGACATTACCAACAAGACTGTCTAAATATACATCCTCAATGTAACTATTGCAATGCTACAGATTAGACTGTCAAAGATTATCTGCAGTTGATTGCAAAGTGAAAATCTAAGAACCAACCACAACCGAACCAGAATGTGAACCAGAATGCGAACCATATCAGAATTAAAGACCATTTGTCACAAAGATATCAGTAGAACCCAGGACTCAGCCCGCAGATGTTGGATTCATTAATCGAGGAGGACTAAGGATGGGAGACAACAGACCACTACCAAACATCCAACTAGCGACTCGAAAGAACGTCCAATTCGACGTCAACACTGAGAAATAAACTTTCTTCAACACAAGAGACATACTAAACAAAAATACAAGTAAGTTTCCTATCTATCAAATGCCACCTAATTTTGATTCAACATATGGGTCGGGACCATCACGAAAGGTTGGAACATTATGAAATTTCCTAGAAAGTTTTCTATCGCTAGCAAAAGATCCGGATGCATTAGTAGAAATTGCAAGGTTGTTGTACCAAGGGAGAAGGAGTGTCAAGATCATGTTGTGAATTCTCTCCGTATATCCCGGATTGGAGATTATGATGTTGACTCAGTCATCATGGATCTAGGATGCGATGTCAACATCTTGAAAAAGCAGACATGGGAAAGGATGGGAAAACCCCAATTGGTTTGGTCTCCCATACAATTGCGACTATCGAATCAAGCTAGGGTGTCTCCAATTTGTAGAGTACCCCACTTACTTTTCAAAGTTGAAAGACGGAATATGTATGCATATTTCGACATCATTGAGATAGTTGACAATGGTAGTTCATATCCCACACTGTTGGGGATTAGTTGGGATAACGAAAAATCTGGCGGTTATCAATTTTAAGAAGAGAGTGATAAATTTCGAGAATCGCGACATGTGTGTCATTGCACCTTTGGATCCAAGTGAAGGACAAAGATATGTTTAATCAGTGAAAGATGAATTTGTTGGAGGATGGGATAATTCCTATAATAACTCTGAAGACTACATCCATCCCACCGCAGAAGGGGAGCTAGGCTGGAAAAGTTCTAGCTCCGAATCTTCGGACTCTGAAGATGCATTAGAATACTGGAAAATTGATTACATGAAGTATCGATAAGGAAATGTGGATGAATCACCCAATCACTGCGCTAGGCCGCAATGAAAATTTTTGAACTTTTGAGATATGAAGGAAAACCTAATTTGGATGGGTTTATTGACGAATTTGAAGACAAAGTATCCAAACCTCAACGATCATTGGCGTTGGATAATGCACTGAATGCTACTCCGACAAGATGGTAGGTGATGCATAAGAATTCGATAGGAAAGTGGCAATGATGTCACAGACTAATGGAAGTTTGATTCAGAGAGGCGGAGCAGTATCCAAGAAAGAAATATAATGGAAGGAATAATCCCAATGATCATTTAGTCGCATGTCAGAATGCTTGGGTATTGAATCCCAAGGAGTAATGGGTACATGCATTTGTTCACATGTTGGATGAAATACCAACGCGATGGTATGTATCGGCAGAGTTGCGAAGGGATATCATGATCTAGGAATATTTTACAATTGGCTTCACTCATACTTTCAATTTTGCAAGCACGGATCTAGCTATACATACCCCACTACAACACATCTGCAACATTGTGTTTGAGATCGATCTAGTGACATTTTCGATGGGATCACACGAGATACCATCAACATAGTTGATGAAATAATGCTACAGTGTGATGGGCGATCCAAACGATGGAGATGATCCATGAAATATCAACATCGCATAATCAGAAGGTATTTGGGATATCGTGGCACAAACAACACTGACTGACAAACTCCAACAACCACTCAAGACACGAAAGTTCAACATTGGGACAACAGAGGACCCAAATTTCACCAATGTTGGATATTACTGGGATGAGGAAACTATGGAAAAGATCATTGATCTACTACATGAGTTCCGGGATTTTATTCCAATGAAGTTTGTTGAGATGAAACGGATTTCAGGTGACCTGGGTGAGATGAGAAATACTCTAAAGATGGATATGGAACCAGTAAAGAAATGCCCTTATCGATTGAATCCATGATGCAAGGAATGCATGAAGGTTGATCTCAATAGGATGATGGATGATGGAATCATCGAACCTGTGGAGGATTTAGAATGGATCAATCCAATGTTTGTTCAAGACAAGAAGATGAGAGAAATATGGATCTGTGTCGAGCTCTGGAAGCTAAATTATGTGTGTCTACATGATCGGTTTCCAAAACCATTCACAAATGAAGTATTAGAAGGATTCATAGGACAAGAGGTGTGTTCATTTACATATGGGTTTTCAGGTTACCACCAAATCAAAATTGCAAAGGAATATCGACATAAGACCACTTTTGTAACAGAGTGGGGTTGTTTTTAGTATATAATGATGTCATTTGGTCTCAAGAATGCCCCTACAATATTCTCAATGATAGTTGTCGTTGCAAGTAAGGACTTCATTCAAAAATTCTTGGTGGCCTACATGGATGACTAGACGGTCTGCGGACTAATCAAAGACCACATTGTGAACCTTTGACTACTGTTGGAAATATGTTGACAGCACCAGATTTCGTTAAATCTAAAGAATTTTATATTTTGTGCTCAATTTGGGACATATTGTCTACAAGGAAGGTATGTTGATCGATCCTACCAAGATCGTGATAGTTGTCGACTTGCCAGCACCAACGACATTCAAGCAGCTAAGGGAGACATTGGGACACACAAGATATCACCACAACTTTATAAGAGGCTATGCAGCGATTACAGCACCAATGGAGAAACTATTGAAGAAAGATGTGAAGTTGGAATGAAAAGATGAATGTCAGAAAAGTATCGATATTTTAAAGAAAAATATGGTCTAAGCACTGATACTAGTCTTCATGTCCATGTTGACACTTCATCAGTCGCATTAGGATTAATTCTAGTGCAAATGTGGGAAGGAACTACACAAATTATGCCACTACCATAGTTGGAAATTTCAAAATGTTTACAGATCGCTCTACGCTAAAGTACCTGGTGAATAAGCTTGTGTTGGGGGGGGGGTATCTGTTGATGGTTGCTAATTTTTCAGGATTTTTATTTCGAGATCATCGTAAATCTAGGAAGGTTGAATGCGAGACCTGATCATTTGTCAAGTATTGAAACAGGTGAAGAACCAAGCAACATTGAGGATGGCCTACTTGATGTGCAGTTGTTCAAGATCGGGATGTTCGATGACCATTATGAGCAAATTACCATTTTTTTACAATAAGCGATGCACCGAAATATTTTACCACTATCCAGAAGAAGCAACTAGTCGTATAAGATGCATAGTTTCAGCTAATCATAGGACAGTTATACAAAATGGGACCAGATGAAATTCTACGTCGATATCTTCTACCACATGAGCAGGAGAGGATATTGGCTGAGGCACATGCCAGAATGGCAGGATGACATTATGGAGGACATGCAAATTCCATAAACATACTCTGATCTGGCTTATGGTGGCCGACAATGTAGAGTGATGTCGCAGACTATGCAAAAATTTGTGACATTTGTCAAAGGACAGGGAAGCCATCACGACGCGATGAGATTTCGTTAGTACCCTAGGTGACGCTACAACCATTTGATAAATGGGCAGTGGATTTTGTGGGTCCCATTAATCCTCTAGGAAAATGGACAGGTGCACAATATATCATCACAACAATAGAGTATTTGACACGATGGGATGAAGCAACACCAATAACGGATTGTATAGCTGCAACAACACCTAGATTCCTCTTTGACAACATAGTCACTCGGTTCAACTGTCCCAAAATAGTAATGAGTGACCAAGGGAGCCACTTTATAAATCACACGATTAATGCAATGATGGAGGAATTTCGAATCCAACATAGGAAGAGCACTCCATATCACCCACAGGCGAATGCAACTGTCGATGCATTTAACAAAGTGTTAGAACATGCGTTGGCCAAGGTCTGCAATGTGAATTGAGATGATTGGGATCTGAAAATTCATGTTATACTATGGGATTATAGAACAACATTCAAGCGGTTGATAGGACATACACCATTAAGCTTGTCTATGGCCAAGAAGCGGTAATTCCGATGAAGTATATTGTTCCCAGCCTGTGCATCGCGACAACGACATGCATAAGAAATGAAGGAGAATTTGAATAAAGGTTAACTCAGTTGCTACATCTTGAGGAAGATCGGTTCTTCGCAAGATTCCATCAACAAGTGGAAAATGATCAAAAGAAGGAATGGCACGATCACCATGTGAATACCAAGCATTTCCAGCATGGAGATATGGTTCTACTCTATGACAACAAGTTCGCAATGCACCCAGGTAATTTACAAATGCATTGGTTAGGACCTTATGTCATTCATTTTAACACCAATGGGGGTGCGGTCCAATTGCAACAATTATATGGGAAATTACTACCGAAGTTAGTCAATGGAATCTGGTTAAAACCATATCGGGATAGCCAGGCATGGCACCATCATTAATAAGCCACGCAATGAAAAAAAATAGATTTAGCAAGAAACAAGAAATCACAACAGAAAGGATTACTGGAGAGGAACATAGGTGCAAATCTCTACAAAAAGGAGCGATGGCGAGGTGCAAATCATAGCAAGAAGGCCGCTCGATGACATCAGATGAAGGGAGATACAGTGAAATAATGCAATAAATGCAGCAATTAAAACTAACGGGTGATGATGCAAGTGGATGACACACACATTTATAAGGAATTGGACCATTGGATTTGCAGAATCGACGACATATTTGGTCGATCATTGAGGTATTTGACCATGATGATCAAAATCATTCGCACAAGCGCTCTCAAGGGTATAAGAATCGACAAATGAAAGTTTTTTTGAACCATTGTAACGATTGAGAGCACGAGTGAGAACAAAGGCAAATGTAAGAGAGCAGTGTAGAGCACGAGAGAGATAGCTTAGTAGCGATGGCCCAGATAATTTAAAGTGGTAGTACACATGGATGCCCGCCACCAAGTGCATCGATTGTAGAAGATACACCAGAACTCCAGGTAGTATTGGCGCGGATGCCAAAGGAAAAGAGGGGCACAAATCAACCCAAATATCCATAGAGAAGGATCGAGTCGACTCGAAGTGCAACCAGGGTGGAAGAGATATAGCAAGAGGCTGGCCCATCATCAACATGAGGAGCAAACTTTACCACGAAATGAAGACACACCACTAGTTCGACTGTCAAAGAATCAACGCTACAACATTAAGCTATCAACGACACCAAAAGGTGTACATGTTACCATGCATATCATGCCATATTTGCAGAAGTTGACATATAGTGACCATGAAATTATGGCATATCCATAATGCACCGCAGAACACTATGAGAAGAAACCGCAAGGATAAGGAGGTACAGTCACTAGAGTACCGACACAATGGGATTTGGGTTTGCATTGGTCAGGACCGTTGGAAATTACCCATATGCCACATTTAATTCGTTCAATAGAATTGAATGCATTTGTAAAGAAATTATTATCAAGCGTCCAGTGGATACCTTTGGTTGGACACCAAGGTTCCTGTTACTGTCAACCTAATTTCAGAGATCATCGTACTTCCAAAGGTAGGGGACAATCCATCGTAGTATTTTCGCGGCAAAGATAAAGACAAAAGGTTGGCCACAAAGCTCAAAAATAGGTACGATGTCATAAAGTGGTTAACTTTATTGCAGAGGAGACGACAGAATTTTGGACAAGCATCGTCTAAGATGAGAAACCACAACAGCTAGGAGCGCAGCGTAATGAAGCCGAAGCACAACTAACGACATTGTGGGGATTACCTAAGACGATGCCCTCAATTGCGCAGATGTCTAAGGCCATAGAAATGAGAACATTACAACAACGAGTGATCAAAGCAAGGGAAAGACACCAGCATAGGACGATGGAGCTAGACCAATTCCATGAGGAAGCAAAACAACTAGCACTTAAATCCATGGAAGGTCTCACACACAAAAGGGATGCACGAACAAAAGTGGAACAAGTGTCAGATGAACACCCAAGAAAGCAAGATGTCAAAGAGTGTGGAAAACTAAGCGTGACAGCCAAGGAAGAAATAAACCAGGTTCAGATGGAGCATAATAGGTTCAAGACCCAATTGAATGCACCCAATATATCCAGCTAACATGGCTCGAGTATGAGCCACAAGTTTGTTTTGGGGGCATGTCAGTAAGAGGATCAAGTGTGCAAGGTGCGAAAAAGGAGATAACGACATGTGTCAAAGTGAATTGCGTAAGAGGAAGATACCGACAAGTGTGGTCAGTCGAGTCGAAAGTAGTTAGAATCTTGGTGCAAGTTAGTTAGAAAGTCAGCTTATGTGTACCTTTTTGTAAAGGAGCAAGCCGATAAATAAGATTAGGAATGTAGTTGATAGATCATTGAAGGATCATACCTCTTTATCTTTTGTATTGTGATATCTTATGGTTGCGACTTGTTTTGTAATATGTGGATGAATGGGTTTATTATGAGGATTTCGACCAACAATATGTATTTTGATCTTCCAAGCTAATACGAGATGAGCATTGATGAAACTCTGTCTGTGTTTTAACCTGCAATGATGTGATCTATATGTATCTAAATCTATGATGTTTCTTATTTCTGATGATGCAAAGTCTTTATGTGATTAATGAGTTCTTACATGTCGACATATATATTAAGTTAATTTGAATCATGAATGGTTGTGATACTAGATCTTGTTGTGAATGATGATAAATAGCTTAGATAAGTGATATGTTAAACCATCTTGGATCTGTGAATTGAATTGTGACAAAGAAATATTAAAGTGATCAAGTCCACTTCCTTTCTGTGGAAAGGTGGTTCCTGCATTCCTCCCTCAAACATATTAGGAGAGACTGCATCTACTTCATAGGTGTTGCTGGACAGGGTAAAACCTATTCAGGTCGGTGTTTAGGAATATCGAGTCAAAGGGTTTAAACATAGAGTGAACCCCTGTCTACGTAAGTGTGTCAATAGTAGTTCCTTATTTATGTCATGCTGCATGTTCCTCTCCTGGTCACAGTCCTTCTTCTCTTTCTCGACTGAAATATTCTTCCACTTCTTAGGAGACCACCTTCTTTCTCAATATTTCTATCGACAGAAAACATCTCAGCATACTCTAGTCCATTTTATTCATATATTTATTAAAAAATTACCCATAATATCCATGCACCAGAATTTATCTGTCGGATTTCATTCACAGAATTCCTTTTTCACATACCAGCATTTTTATCCACAGCTTCAAAGATTTTAGATAATGACCTCTAGGTTCTTGAAATAACTCTATTTTCATTTCACTGTATGAATTTATCGTGTATATTGGAATCTCTATGATATATCCATCCAGAATACTATCAACCTAGAAATAAACAACCCTGGATATAGGATTACTAACTCTTTTTAACCGTTGAATCAACTGAGGCTTGCACTCTGTAGGTTCTATGCCTCAGAAAATTTTCTTCTGAGTTGCTATAATTGACAACCATTCATGCAATACGATGGGAAATTTACAAAAAAAAATATCACGAATGTCTGTGTAGAGGTATATTTCCAACCATTATGTTGGGATCACTCATGATCCTTTACTTTTTTCTTATGCAAACTATTGTTCCTTATAACCAATGCGGTCTTGAATTTCTGATTTCATCAGGTGCTAAAACTTATCCCCGTCATAATGATTCACGGTCCCGACAACATAACCATTTATTGGCTTCTTTCCCCATCGACCTAGGTTCAGATCTCTTATTCATCAACAAAGCCCAATATATCGGCCCAAAAAAGTACAACCTCGTCAACAACACCTATGATGCAGATGAGGTTTCACCCGAGATATCTATAGGATCTTCCAAAACCAGGATTCTGCAGTTGTGTCAGGGGGTTTCTTTATCATAGCACTATCAAGTCACTCGACCGAAACTAGGTAATAGCCTTTTGTCTTCATACATACATCATTAAATAATATAATATTTTGATCCATTGATATACATCACATCATATAGTCTATATTATTAAACATGCATGAACATTCCATATCATTTGTTTCGTGTGGATGCTCGACATATTTAATAGATTTGTTCACAATAGATATTCATTTCACCATAGACACGTTTATCAAAGACACAAAGACACAAAGTTTAACGTGGAAACCCATATGGTAAAAAACACAAAGGCGCTATTCATCTGGCAGGAGTAATAATTGAACGCCTTTGGTTTGTGCACACATCCTGTAGAATCTTGTTTAGATATTCTTTGCAATCAATGACTTCTTTTCCTGTCTCATGCTCTCTATTTTTTGGTATCTCTGTCTCTTTTACTCTTCTTTCTCTATTCTTCTTTGTATATGTCTTATGTTATGTTATAACCTATGTCGTCCACACACAACTTGGATCAAATTTATAGGATTTACAACTCTTTCTTTACCTGTTGATTGTTTCTTAACTGTCATTCAATAGGTTGTATTACTAATTTAACACATCCCGTTACAGCTAAAAATAGGCATTGTCGGCCCAACTTACAATCATGCTTTATTTCCCAAAAGTATACCATTAGTCTAACTAAGTGTTTACCAAAAATAGATCGAAATCCTCTTTTTGACCTGATTTACACCTCTTTTGTCATGACTTCTTATGATGCAGTCTTTGCTCGTCTTGCGACCGAAATCTTCATCTTTCTGAACAGGATTTTGGTTATCTTTTCTTGTCTTTTCCTAGGGCCAACAAAGCTTAATAATTAGGTTTTAAAACTCTCTATGGTTAAAGTATTTTTTTTATTATATTTATATGTTAGGACAACTTGTAAATCATCATTCCTATTGCATGTGGTGTAGAAGAACCGCTTTTGTCTAATTAAATATCTCATAGAATTGGAGACCATCTCTGTCAATATGAGAACTCTATTTTGAACTTTGTTTAGAATATCATTTGGTTTAGGATGTAATGAAGTTTCTATGAAATATATATAAACATTGTTTTGGGAAAAAATATTCCTACCAATAACAAGAATAAATGACAAGTAAATATGAGATAAGTGCAATCATACGAGAAATCGTGACAAATTATATTGCAATAAAATGTTACAAACAATTATAATATTCTCTCAATATAGATAAGCATAATAATATGAAAAAGGATAAAAATTTACTATAAGATGAGCATAATATGAAGATAAGTTATGATATATTGTATTGCAAGTAGAAAGTTACAAAAAATATTAATATTCTTACAAATTAGATGAGCATACTATTACAAAAAATCATGTTGGGGAACCTCTTCATAAGAACCATAGAACATAAAAGAAAATAGTAGAAGGGAACTATATTAAAAAAAAGAGGTGGTGTCTAAAGACACCATTATAACACTTAAGTGCAATACATTGTGATTATAAAATCACAATGCATTCTTCAATCATTCATAAATCAATAGAATTCAATATAAACACAACGCATAGGGTCATTCATTTATAGTCTCCATATCTAACAAACTCTCTTGAAGTGAGCAGGATCTGGTCCACAAATAGGGTTCATTGGTTTTATCCATTCCCATGACATCTGCAATGTCCCATTATTTGATTGTTCTATTCAAGCCGATCATGACCTTGTTGACCATTTAGTTCATCGATTAGTCGAAAACTCGGTCAATTTTCTATTGATTTCTCTGTTAGTTGACTGATGTCCTCCCGCTAGTTATTTATAGAATACCTAGAGGTGTGATGAATCTACATAACCTTAGCTTCCAACACCCCCATAAATACAATGCTCTACAGATTCAGGAGGTGAAATTATGTTCTCTGAACATCCCTCCATAATTGGAGCTTCCTGAAGCCCAAGCATAGCCTGAAGTTTCACAAACTTATATTTTGGTAGAGGCTTAGTAAATATATCAATAATTTGATCTTCTGTCCTACAATAAATGAGTGAACATGAAGTTCAACATGCTTAATTTTAATGTGAACAATATGATTATTAACAATCTATATTATACTTTGATTTTCACAATGAATAACAGTCGAGGCATGAACAAAAAAACAATCTCTTCTAAAAGCCGACAAACCCAAACTATCTACATACATGCATTGGAAGCTCCATGATATTCAACTTATGCAGTGAAAATAGATACTACCTTATATTATTTACATGATGACCAAACCAAGGGGACCAAAACTCAGTCGAAACACACAGCAAGAAGTGTAATTTTGTTCGTCAACGTCACCTTCCTAGCCAAAATTAGTGAACTCGACCAACGGTTTTGTACTGTGACAATACTTAATACCATATTGATAAGTTCCTTTAATATCGTGAATAATTCTCTTTTCAACCTTCTAGTGGCTTTCTCAAGGATTTGGCATGAACTAGGAAACCACACTAACAACAAAGGAAAAATCAGGTTGACTATGAATTAAGTAAATCAAGCTATCGACCAAATGTCGATAAAGAGTGGCACCAACTCATAAAGAGTCACAATCCTTTGACAACTTTACACCCAAATGATAAGGTGTAGCACAAGACTTACAATTTTCCATCTTGAATCATTTCAAAAGATACAAACCATATTTTGGTTGATAAATAAATATATCATCATCCATTTGCAAGATTTGAATGCCCAGAAAGAAATGCAATAGACCAAGATCAGTCATTTCAAAGGTATCTGCAAGTTGTTTCTTCAAACCCAAAATCAGATTGACATTATTTCCAGTTATGATTAAATAATCGACATACAATTCTACAATCAAAGTATCACCGTGAACATGTAATACAAAAATACTATCATTAGATTCAAAATGTTTGAAGCTAAGATCTACTAAGAAATGGTCAATCTTCTCATACCAATAATGAGGTGCTTGTTTCAAACCATAAAATGACTTCTTGAGTCGACATACAAGGCCACAATCAGTCACAAAACCAGGAGATTGTTCCATATATATTTATTCATGAAATTGTCAACAAAGAAAGGCACTTTTAACATCCATTTGATGAAGTTCCCATCCAAAACAAGTATCAAGAGAAATAATTAGTCGAAAAGAGTTAATCTTTGCAACATGGGAAAAAGTTTCAGTATAGTCGATGCCTTCTTTCTTAGAGAATCCATTGGCTACCAAACAAGCCTTGTGACATTCAACAACACCGTCGAAAGTAAACTTGGTCTTATAGACTCATCAACACTTCACAACATTATATCCTTGCAGACGAGGAACAAGTTCCCAAGTCTAATTATTCTTCAAAGAATAAATTTCAATAGTCATAGAATTTCCCCATTTAAGCACTCGAGAATCAACATAAATGTGAGGATTCACAGGTTTCAAGAACATGTGCCATCAATGCAACACTACCATGTTATTTTTTACTGCAAGTCTGTCAACCAATACTAATGACTCCTACATCTAGTTCAATAGCTTCAATTGTTTTAGCATCCCACCGTGGTAGACAAGTCGATGGTTATTCATATTGGTGATTTTCATTATACTAAGTCATTGTTTTCACATACTAATTCAAGGTTAATTGAATAGTAGTCAACTTAGGTGTAGAGTTCATCGGTCTGGTTGAAGCTCCAAAGAAGGGTATAGTTTGTCCATATTCTTCAGTAATATCAAAAGGATCACTGTGCAATAGACCAGAAGAGGAATTCAACAACATATTACTTGAAATATTCTCATCAAATATCACATTTATGGTCAAAATGATATATTATTTGACCGGGTTAAACATTCAATACGATTTTTATCCATTAGAATAACCCATCATGATGCACGCCTGACTCTTTTCATACAATTTCTCCATGCATTTATCACTAATATAAACCCAAGAAACACATCCTAAGGTTATGAGGTGTCCAACATAGGGTTTTCTTCCATTCCTCTTCTTAACTAAAGTCATTTCATTGATGGGTCTAGTTGGAACATGGTTCAGGAGATAGTCTGAATAGTAAACAACTTTTACCCAAAATCTAATTAGAATATATTTGGTATGCAGTAGGCACCAAGCCATTTCTACCAAAGTCTGATTCTTCCTCTTTGTGACTCCATTCTTTCAAGGGGAGTGAGGGACATATCTCTACTAAGAAATGACATTCTGTAAGAGATTCTTCAAACTTTTTAGTCACATATTCTCCATAATTGTCGGATCTCAAACATTTGATGGGTCGGCCACATTGCTTCCAAGTCAATACCCTAAATTCCTTGAATCTTTCAAATATATGACTCATGTTCTTCAAGAAATATACCGAAGACAATCTAGAGAAATCATCAATAAAGGTCAAAATATTCTTCACGCTTGCTAATGAACATTTTTTCATGCAACATAGATCATTGTGAAGAAGTTCCAATATGTCCTATGCTTGCCATGCTTTCTTAGAATCAAAGGGTGTTTGATGATTCTTTCCAAGCACACATCCTCTACAAACTCCATGGGGTGGAACAATATTTGGGAGACCAGAAACCATATTATTTGTTACCATCATATTCAAACTTTAGGAGTTCATATGTCCAAGTCATTCATGTCAAATTTGAATTATGTCGTTGGTCTCAGTAATGAGTGTCGTTATTCCAATCAATCCAGTCGATTTGGGAGAAATAAAAACTTGTAATGTCCATCTTTGGGATCTATATATCTTGAAGAAACAATCACCCCCCGAAGCCTCATATCCTTTACGATAAAGCGATCTGAGAAAAAATCAACAATATTCTTAGTATGAGTAAGTTGTGCGACTGATAAAAAATTGGCACTCAAACTGGGAACATAAATCTTATGTTCTAGAGCTCCACTCAAGGAAGAAAATAGATAAGAATCCTTAGCCATATTATGAGTACAACTAGAATTGACTATCCATTTTTTCTAACTGGTATGGGAATATAATGCCTAGGAAGTAATAATAGAAAAGAGAAATCTTTCAGTAGGTCGGTTGATAGATTAACCATTCGATGTGCCGTCCTTAAGATTTTTTACCTTTACCTCCAAGTCCTTCATCTTTGTCTAGCAGGTTTTCTCGACATAACCCATATTTCCATAGTAGCGACATGTTTTCTTCTTTTGAGTCTTCTTCGTAGATGTTGACTCATCAGTATTTCCTTTATCAGGTTGGTCAGTACATTCTATCATTAGAGAAAAATGGAGGTCTAAAATGGGCCACATAAGAAAAACAGCCAACCAAAATGGTCCTCATAAAAAAAAGAGCAAACCCATAGAATTTCAAGGAAAGTTATTTGTCATAAAATAAAATTAGTTTTATTCTTCATATTTTCAATGTATCTCCCTATGGATTTTCTCAAATTTCAAGCGGTGGAACTTGTTGGATGCAAAATTCAATTCTGCGTCTAACGAGTACCCACAAAGTGTACTTTTGATGGACCCCACCCACAAAAAAAAGATAAATACAATTAAAAAAAGTGTTACCTTTAAAATGTATTTCTCAATTTACATGGGGCGTGGTCCATCAAAAGTATGCAATGTGCATACTAGTTGGATAAGGAATTGAATTATGCATTCAATCAGTCCTCCCAGTCGAAGTTTGAGTAAAACCACATGGATATATGTTGAAAATATGAAGAAAAAAATAGTTTTTCTATCTTCTTCCAAAATTCACAAATATTATTTTATTATTTTCCTTAGGAGGCCCATTTTAGAACCTAAATTTACTCTAATTTCGATGATCTGATTTACCATGTTCTTTATAATTTTGCTTGACCTTTCTTTTGAGCAAGTGAGCCTAGTGTTTTCTACCAAGATTCTCGTCTTCATGCAACTTTTCTTTAATCAAAATATCACAAAAGATATCAAAGGTGAATTCCTTACCATTTTGTTTGCATGACATCCAATTGGCGTGAAAGAAGCAAAAGACATCATAAGGTGTCCTCAAATTCATCAAGACTAGTTCGATGAGTTGTCCATCCTTCTTCAGAAAATCATTACCACATTCACCCATTTTCAACTGTAGCGCTTTCATATGATCCAAATAGTCCTCAATAATTTAAAAGGAATTGGGATCTAGAGAGATCAACTCTTTCTTCATTTTCATTACTTGACTTTCAGTAAACCTATTGAATAGTAGCTTCAATTTACTCTAGACGGAATGAGGGTAGTCAATGCCACTTGTATGAAAGTGAATCTCCCTTGAAATGTAGGTTGTGATGACCCCAACAAACTCATCCTTCTTTTCGTCGATGAAAAACTAATCCTAATAATCCATTGGATATGAAATAGTGACCTTAGTATATTAATATAGTCCCTTGCTTTTCAACAAAGTTTCCATATCTAGGGAAAAGTCCTTCTTTGTTAGACTTTTACAAAGTCCATGCACATACTGCATGAGATACACCTAAATGGCCATGTTTAGATTCCTACTTTTTACATGAATATAGTTCCTTGACTATGATTGATTTTAGGATCCCATTTTCAATATACACATCAATGCAAATGAAGCTGCATACATTTATATCATTTTTGGTATCCAATTTATCAACATATTTTGATATAAAGTTCGTATTATCCACTAGAATCTCATTATTGCCAAAAAACATCAGAAAGTGGGAAGTCTAACTCAAAGAGACATTGTTATAATATTTATTTTTTAGGGTAAATGTTCACAAACTAGCAGTACAAATATATGTCATCGAATCCTATGAATGATGGCCCTATTTTGATTTTAAATATCAATATTCGTCGAATTCAAACATGAAATAAATAATCATTTACCACAATAATAATGGACCTTCGATGATCCATGAACTAGGTGGGTACAAATGTTATTTATAATTGCATCTAACATCTTTAGGCTCGACCATTTTCCATTAAATTTCTTGCTAACATGATTCCTAAACTTGATTAAGGGATTAGGTGTTTATTGAATACATTTGACAAATTAAATGGGATAGAGAACCATTTGCAATCTATTTAACTTACTTTTCTAGATATTCATAAGAACTTTTAAGGCCATAATGGCATGAGTAAAAGGATGTGTGGGTTGAGAGGAGGATCTAAGGAGCCTCTATACAAAGACATGATTAATATTGCAAGTAAACTATTGGAAATAAATTCAATGAGAAAGGTATGTGGGTTCAGTGGACCTACAAAAATATCCTTATACATATTTGGACATTTCAGAAAAAATATTTGGTTTAAAGCAATAGATATCTAATGAAGGCTCAATTGAAGTCCACATATTGTAAATGTTAAGAAAATTCATCAATTAACTTGGACAATGCATTGATCTAACACAAGATTCGACCGAGAGCTCAAAATAAAAGAACATCGAGAACGATTTTAAGAATAAGTGGGGAATAGATAATCAAAAGAAGAGGAGTAGGGTATGGAATGAATTCGGTAGACTGGGGAGATGCGAAAGGGGATATGATCAAGATCCAATCATGAGTGAATGGAGGGGTCTAACCCAGAACAGAAAGTCACCGGGGCAGATATGAGGTCGGCGCGCTTGGTCATGGAAGGATGTCGTCATTAGGAGGTGGAGAGACCCCTCCCTTTATCGGACCCATCGTAGAGATACTCAGGGCAATGTCACAAATCAACTAAATCAGGAGTTATACAAGGAGATGGTGAAGGAAACCATTAGAAAGAATATGAGAGGGTTGCTTACCCTCATCTGCAAAAAACCCATCTCTGCAAATCACATATGAGAAGTTGAGGGATCGGGTGGAGCATTGGAAGGAAAAATACCTAATTAGAATGTTCATTGGAATTCGGCCAAAAGAGAAGGATCTAATCCAGTGGATCAAGGGAACATGGAACCCGAAAGTGCACTATGATCTACATCTAGGAGCGAAGGGCTTCTTCACAATTATTTTCTTCAACCAAGAGGATCGCGTTGGGATCTTGATGGGGGAGGGATATTTCCTTTATTCAGCTGGTTTATTACTCAGGCACTGGAAGGACATGTTTAACCCTGAAACATAAGATCTGAGTATTAATGCCCCCGTCTGGATCATGCTCTATTCCCTCCCTTGTTTGTATTGGGAACCCGAAATTCTGGAGGCCATTAGGAATACCCTAGGGAAATTTATAATGGATTTTGACAAACAAAGGTACAAAGGTATACCACTTATGCTTGGATCTGTGTTTATATGAAACTCTCACAAGAACTCCCAGAGGAAATCAATTTAACGTGGGAAGGTGACAACTAGGTCCAGCCCCTGGACGATGAACAACTCCCATTTCGGTGCAGGCAATTCCATGAGTATTGGAACCTAAGTAGGGACTTCCCAACCCTCAAATCAGAGGCTATACCCATCCAGGAGTGGAAGGAAAAGGAAAAATAGAAGGATAGTGAAGGGTTTACTCAATTCCAACATCATAAAAGACAAGGTAAAAAGACCACCAACTCTTCTCAACCGAATCAGACTATGGAGAAAAAGAAGCATTCTCGGAATAGATTTGAGACCCTAAGCATGTTGTATTCCAATGAGGAGGAAATAAAAAAGGATAACCCAAAACCTAAGATCGAGGAGGGGCTTAAATCCCCATCTAAGTCAGAAATGATGCAGATTGAAGAGTTAATGGAGGATATGGAGGAAGATTTCCAGAAGAAACAGAGGATATGAACATAGGAGAACTGGACCTGGATGAAATAGATAAAGAATGCAGTAAGAAAGGAAAAGGGTATGTCTCTAGGAGGCAGTTAGAACTCCTACAGTAGGAAATCCAGGAAACCAAGGCCTCCCCTCAATTGGGAATTAGTAAGGATACATTGAAGGGTAGTAAACAAAAACAACCTGAGGATGGGGAAAACATGGTAGAAATACGAATAGGCAGAGAATAGCAGAGATTGGCATAGGGATGATAGAATCAGACCAGTATCTGATGATCAAAGAGGCCTTCATAGAATTTAACAAAAACACCCAATGAAGATAATAACATTGAATATCCAAGGGGTCAAAAATACAAGGAAAGTGAAGACCCTTCAGAATAAGTTAAGAAAGGAGAAACCCGATGTGTCATTTCTGCAGGAAACAAAATGCAGCTCAGATAATATGTAGACAATTAGGAGTAAACTATGGTGTGTAATTCTAGGGATAGCTACTGCTGCAAGAGGAGTGACTAGCGGACTAGCTAGTTTATGGCAACTAGAGAACCTTCACCTCAATAATTTTAGGGAAAATCGATTCTCTATCAGTGTGGACTTCCAAGTTTGCAATTCTGAGGTAAGAGGGAGACTCGCCAATGTCTATGGGCCAAGCATTATAGCTCAGAAACTCGCTTTCTTATCACTCTTGGAGAAGAAAGTGCAAGAAAAAGAAAACCAATTCTAGATTATGGGAGGTGATTTCAATTTGATTACTTCCTTGGAGGAGAAGAAGGGAGGAAGAAGATATTTGGAAGCACTCAATGTATCCTTCGAAGACTTTATACAGAAGAGATGGTTGGTCAACATAGAAATGAGGAATGTATGGTATACATGGAATAATAGGAGAGGAGGGGAACATCACGTGGCTTCCCAGTTAGAATGATTCATTCTATATGAGGCAATGATTAATGGAGACAGGGAGGTGACTACCTAGGTCCTACCCTCTGCAGACTCTGATCATTGGCCTGTTAGTTTGGTCTGGGAGGAGGGGGGCCCACCGATAAGGTGCCCTTTCCGATTTGAACAATTTTGGCTTGAACACAATATTTTCAAGGAACTTGTTGGAAAATGGTGGGAAGAGATGGAACCTATCATGGGAACTCTGATGTACCAATTCCAACAAAAGTCAAGAAAGTTAAAAGCAAAACTATGTACATGAAGGAAGGTGGAATTTAGGGGCTATTCCAAGAAAAGAAGCTTCTTAAGGGAAAACTAGAGGAGCTTCAATAAGAAGGCATGAAAAATGGGTACATTGACGACCCGAAACACAAAGAACAAGCCATCCTATACCGGCTGAATGCTCAAGAACAACAAGAGGAAATCTATTGGAAATAAAAATCTAGGAACCAATGGTTGCAGAAAGGAGAGAGAAATGCAAAATTATTTTATCACACAGTGGTCCAGAACCGCCAAAGGGAAAAAATAATGAGGTTAAAAAAATATAATGGGAAGTATGTAGAGACTAGGGAAGACATGGAAATAGAGATAGTTTAGTACCTCGAAACCATCAAGAAGGAAAACCGGTTGGACAGGTTCGAAGACACCAGAGAGATTACCCGACGTGTCCCAAGGCAAGTTATGGAAAACCAAGATTATGTCTTATTGCAACCTGTGAAACTCCAAGAAGTAGAGGATGTCGTCAGCCAAATGTTGGATGGAAAAGCCCCGGGACCTGATGGTTTCACAACCAACTTCTTCCACCATTTTTGGGATATGATTAAAGACAAATTTTGGAAAATAGTAGAGGACTCCAGAAGGGATAAGGGAGTTCTAAGAGCTTTCAACTTCAACTTTATAAATATCATCCCTAAGGAGGATGGGGTTGATTCTCCTGGTAAGTTCAGACCTATAGCTCTATGTAATGTTATTTACAAAATAATAACGAAGTTGATGGCTAATAGCTTAAAGCCTATCCTCCTAGATTTAGTAGCCCAAGAAAAATCAGGGTTTATGGAAGGATGACAAATTCTGGATGGAATTATTTTAGTCCATGAAGTCATCCACTCTTTGAAAGTTTAAAAAAAAACTAGGCATGTTGTTGAAGCTTGATATCTCAAAAGCCTATGAAAAATTAAGTAGGAAATTTATGAAAGAAATGCTTGAGGCCTATGGTTTTCACTAGGAATGGGTTCGGTGGATAATGAATATCACTTCTACAGATTTCTTTTCTATTTTACTAAACGGTTCTCCCGCCAAAACATTTAAACATTCAAGAGGCATCAGACAAGGGGATCCTCTATCTGCCTTTCTGTGTATCCTCATGGAAGAAGGGTTGAGCAGGGTTATCAAAGACAAGATTGCAAATAGAAAGATCAAGAGGATGAAACTCCACACTAGTTCTAAAACCATATCCCATCATAAATTTGTGGATGATACAATGCTCATGCAGGGACACTCTTTGGTGCAAGAGGTGTGGGTTTTGAATAAATGCATGAACTCCTTTTCAAAGGCATCCAGGATGGAGGTAAATAATAAAAAGTCCCAAATTTTCCTTTTTAACACCCCCAGGACCCACCAATAGAATATTATATGTATCCTGGGATTTCAAAGAAGCTCCCTTCCGTCCAAATATCTTGCTGTTGCACTTGTTGAAGGTATGACCAGGAAAGTCTCTTGGGAAGATTTGTTGGGTCAAATGAGAAGTAAATTGGAAAATTGGGATTTTAGACCCCTAAATATGCTTAGCATAGTTATGTTAGTGAAATATATACTTCAATCCATGCCCAAATACCTCTTCTCTACCCTTGCTACCCCAAAATCGGTTCTTAAACAAATTAGGGAAATTTAGAGAGAATTCTTGTGGGGAGAAAATAATGGCAATCATGGTTGGGCTATGGTAAGTTGGGACATAGTGTGTAATCCAAAAGATCAGGGTGTTCTGGGACTAAGAGACCCAAAGAAAATAGTCAAGTTCTAGGAGCAAAAATATGGTGGCACTTGGTGTCACATAAGGACGAGCCTGAGGAAAAAATATGGCATAGAAAATATGTGCGGGGGAAGCCAAAACAACATGTTATAAGGTTTAACGAAGGAAGACAAGGATCCCATATATGGAATTATGCTTATTTAAACAAGGTGATAATCCAAAATCATATCTTTTGGGAGATAAGGGAGGGACATGATGCCAATTTTTGGAATGACTCATGGAAAAAGATTCCAAAGATCATTTCATAGATTGATATCCTACTTAGTTGGACTAGAGCTAAGGAAATGGAGCTAATTAAACTCCACTAATTTTGGAGAGAAGCACAGAAAAATGAAGAATTCTATGAATGGAACCCACAAGAGTGGTGGAATCAAATATTCTCAGCTGAAGACACCCACGGGATTATGGAGGCCCTTCGGGAATGGTGCATTCATATCCAAAGAAGACCCGATAAATTGAGATGGGGATACCTATATAAAGGAACCTATAACACAAGCCTAGACTTATAACCTTATGTTCAACCAGGGATAAATACAACACATGGATACTTGGAATGTGATTTGGAACTTTAATCCTTAGCCTAAAATTGCTACCGTTATCTGGTTGGTCGCTCACAAACGAATCCTGACAGGAGAGAATTTAATGAAAAGATGCATGAATGGCTTGTTCTAGTTCACCCTATGTGAACATGAGGAGGAAACTATGATTCACCTCTTGAACTCATGCCCGATGGTTTCCTCCTGATGCGACTCAGGCACAACAATTTTTCGTAGAACGAATCGAGTGAGAGGCCAACCTCAACAAACGATAAAAGCATGGGACAAGGAAGCTTTCAAAAACCCATTCATACGTAAAATTTAGCTCATGTTACCTAGAACCCTAAGGCGGGCAATTTGGAAATAAATAAATGGTCGAGTATTTGACAGACAGAAAAATTAGACTCAATTATTCTGGAACCGAGTTGTCAAACATATACAGGAGACCATCAAAATTACCAAGTGGAACAAGAAAGACTGGGAGATGGATGATAATGAAAAAGGGATATTGAGCGACTGGGGTATGGACTGCTCCCCTCAGGGTTGGAAAAATATTAAGGTAAATAAAATGTTGCCAGGGAGCCCGAGCACGTAGGTCCGTCCTCCACCAAGTGGTCGCTTCAAGTTGAATTTTGATGGTGCCTCCAAAGGAAATACGGGTTCGATTGGGCTCGGAGGAGTGGTCCGAAACACTGAATGAATTGTTATCCATATCTTCCATGGGATATTAGTATAGGTGACCAACAATACTTTGTATCTATAAGGATTGCTTCAGGAAATCAAGCTATCCTCGGCAAATGATGGGAACCTTTGATAATAGAAGGTGACTCCCATATCATCATACATATGGACAAAAGACTCCAAGGTGGTAAAGAAATTTCAAAGTGGTGGATAGATGGCGTATGATGTATTAGGTGGAAAGGATGGCTGAGCACATCATATGATGCCACGTGTTGCTATTCAACCACGTCAAACAATATGAGAATAAGGTGGCATAATTGAGGGAAAACATTGGTGAAAGGAGTGGAAAATAATTAGTGGAAATCCAGCTTCCTCGGGAGGGTGGTAACGAGTGGTATCTTCAATGATCACACTTGGCGGCCCAGGACCTTAAGCTATCCCAAGAACTGATGGGTAGTATACCCGTTGAAGCTCCAACTCCCTATCTTGATGGCTCCCAAGAAGCAAGTAAGGGGGAGAAGGAAGGGCGACAATGGGGGAAGGAAGAATCCCTCACGGGAAATGTTGAGAGTGGGGCAAGCTGTTCATTTCTTCCGAGAGCATATATATCCAATTATCCAGGAGGAAATTGAGAGGGTTGAATGAGATTTATGGTATAGGGTGCAGGCCTTGGATATGAACACTGTTAAACCCAAAGTAAAAGTATTGGTAACTAATCCTGGTACCATTGTCGGGCGTCTCTCTGCCTACGAACGGATGGTTACCACCCATTGGGTAATGAAGGAACTGGTTTCCCACATATTGATGGATAGGGAAACCAAAACGTTGGGAGATGAGGAACGTGTCAAATATTTGAAGGAGCACTTTCATGAGAACCATGTGATGCACAGAAATATTGATAGCATTGCCTTGAATTTGGGAATTACACAGGGACTGCGACTGCGGGTGAAAGTTCGTATGGTAAGTGTTCTCGGGGTCCTTGTCCTGTTCATAGTCCGAAGGTCCAACATTTTGTTGTAGACAAATATAGAATCGGTGGTCCTCTCTAAGGTTCCTCGGCGATCCGAAACATCCCTCAAACACCGAAATGATGGGTTCTTGATGCTTCAGGGGTTGGGTGTGTTCAGTCTACTATGTCTCTTCTAGTCCTGGATGATTTTAGTTTTTAACTCTGCTATGTTGTTAGTCTCTATTTATGATTTCGGCATCAGTAGGAAAGTATGAAGTGATGTAGCTTTTTTGTGACAGACACTGATGTTTTCAGCTGTAACAGGGAAAAAGGAGTATAAGTTAGGGGCATGGATAGATAAGGGGAACATATTTTTTGATGTTATTGTATTAACAATCATGCTGATATCTGGGGTTACAGGCCTTGAAAGTCCTGACTTTGATGTACTGAAGGCTTCGTTTTAATATAATATTCTTGCTTACAAAAAAACACAAGATTCGACTAATCTAGCAAGATTTAGGTTTATTACATTCCTAATGACCTCCATTGCTTCATCAAACTTGGTGTATTTGGGAATAAATAAACAAAATAAAATCTAAACAAGATATCTAGGGGTTCAACTAATGAATTATTGATTAATTCCAAAAACCCAATTGATTACGTGATGAAGAAATCGATATCACCCACCAAGTGTTGAAGTTTGCATGCCAAAATTTATTTAGTCGATTTATAGGTAGGTGAACCTATCGTGTCTACAATATGTCTCAATGAGGTACCTTCTTTATGGATTTTTTGTAATCAATATATCCATGGTGCTCAAGGACCACTTGTACTGTGATGATTTTTTATGATAGTCTCCAAACTAGAATCAGTTAGGCCTTGATGACCTCCTTAGTTACCCTATTTAAAGGATTCCCTAAATCTTCCAATAACTCTGGGTGGTGGTAATATATTCACTCATCTTGGACAATTCAATCATTTTTATTCATGATTATGATGGCCCCACCCTTGTCCACTTTTATAATTGTCATGCTATCATTCTTCTTGAGATTTTTTAAAGCTTCATACTCTTGTTTCAATAAGTTACTTCTTGGAAATTTGACATGCCTCAAGATCAATGAGCAGTCTTGTCAAACATTTTCCTTTGAAATGTCCAAAATTCGTTTTATACCATATTCAAAACCTTTGATGATGTCTTCCATAGTAATTTTTTGGGGAAACAACAAAAACAAATATTTTTAATTATCTAACATGCTCAACATGGCTCCATCCATCTTGCGGTTAGAAATGCTTGACTACAATGCGTTTTTGCCTTTTTCTTCTTAAGGATTATTATTTAAGGAAACCAACACAATCAACTAAAGTTCAAAGTTAAATTAAGGTTAAAAAAAGATTCATAGAGATGTATAGGTTAAACCAAGGTTAAAAATAAATTTATTTTTAGTATTTATCTCTTCCATATGGTTGTTGAAATCAAGAAGCTTCTAAAAAAATCGACAATATTGAAATCAATCAGCCATAGATTATGCAATTTCATCAGATTTTCAAACTCGGGAGGAACAATTTCATTGAGAGGAATAGTAGGCCAATTTAAGTTGTATAATATTCAAAATGAGACTTAAACAGTTAAGGGTGAACTAGTTGAAAATATAAGTAACACTTTTCCCAGAATTAAAATTAACAAGGTATTTGCGGAAAAAATCAACAACATCCTGGAGGCAACGTTGGAAGCAACATTCTATTTAAGGCCAGACAAAATTTAAAATAAAAGCAATAAAACCATAAATTCACCGCTTTCTTGACATTCTTGTGCCGTAATACCTCCCGAGTTGTGGAGCCTTCCCTGCCTCCCATGATGAAAACGCTTTTGAGGCTGAAATCACACATCATGACTACAAATTAGAATCATGAGAACCAAGCCGTTGCCGACATTTAAAGGGATGAAGCTGAGGGATGAGAAATATTACCAAATGCAAATTACTTAATTACTTACTACTTACTTTGGGTGGCAGATGAGAACCAGATGCACTAGTAATTTGCCATAGATAAACTCGTTCACTTCTGGTATTTTCAACTTTCTGTCTACAAGAGAAAGCCTTATTGACGTTCATAGAAAAGGTAATTCACAATATTTATTTTGTATATTTCAAGATAGTGTACTGCATATATTTACCTTGCTGAATGGTCATGTATCGAGCAACACTATATCCTGGTAATTGCTCACTACGGTAATTTGGAAATGGCGCTGCATAAGAAGTGTGAGGGAATGAAGAATTTGAGTTATTATGAAAGAAATTGTAAGACAACCTATCTATATGGGAAGTTTCATGTCCAGCACCGGTTGAGTCACCTCACATTTCAATTAATAGACTTGCAAATAGACTTGTAGGCCAGCATATCGTCCTTTTGAGCTTCTGATTGTAAATAGAATTTCAGGAAAGTATCTCATCGGTATCTTTGTCAGTGCAAAGGTAAGTAATGTAGAACTCCACCGTTCTAAAAAAAACAATGTTTGTATATTATATCTCTTATTAAAAATAAAAAATAAATCGCTTAGTATTCAAATTTGATTGTATATCTTTTACAAAAAATAAATAAAATCCCTTAGTATTCAAATTTGATGTGGGTGATGGGTTTAAGAGGATGAAAACCGTTTTGAAAGCCTATCATTTCACAACCTTCTAATCTAATTCTCCAACACTAAAACTTACATTGTTGATTTGTTTTTTTGCAAATTAAATACACAAGAAAGGATTTTCTAGGAAACTCTTGTTTGAGAAAATCCCAAGAAGATCCCAAGTTTCAAAGAATTTTCCCTGCCCCTGTATGCTGCTTTAGTTAAATCATCACTGCCCAGGAAGATTTTCAAGCTCCCAAATGTAAATTGAACCAATGTTTCCAATTATAAAAAGACCCTTATCGCTACTACAAGAATCAACAAACTCAACAAAGATCAAAGTCGAACGTTGTTTCCATCCTTTTTGTTATAGAAGACTAGATTTTTCTTATAGGTTTGTTTGGATACTTCTAGTTAACTATGGCTCTTGAACCATAGTGTCGTAATTGGAGGGAGGCCTCATAATAGCATGAAGAAAGCAAAAGAAGTGATTCCTCTCCATACCAGGCCAATTGCACATTTGATTTTTAATTGGTTACTTATTTTGTTTTTAATTCTTAAACAACTTATTATAAGTTAGTTTTGGACTGGGTGATTTAATGCTAGATTAATTGAAAGATTATGTTTCATTTATACATTTCATAAAACACATGATATTTTTGTTAAATAGTAATATGAAAAAAGCAGAGTTAGATGTAGCTTCTTAAGTTGCGTAAGGTGTAAACCTTGATGGTTCTTCTGCTCTTGAAAATGCTCCTAGAGAAGCTTCTCGTAAGATACCAAAGGTTTTTTTTGTGATAGGAATCAACACAGCTTTCAATAGGAGAAAACTATGCGGCTCTATTCAAGAAACCTAGATGCCATGAGGTTGTGATAAATTATAGTTACTATAAAAAAACTTTGAAGCAAAAGAGTTGGACAAAATGAAATGAAATAGTGTTCCCACCTTTTGAACATTAGATATAGGGTTTGTGGATATTTTATTGAACTTATACTTTATTCTTAACACCGTATATGTAAGGAGACAATAGTACAAATGTCGTATCATATACAAAAGAATGCCAAGAACCCTGGTTACTTGGAAAGCATACAGGTCACATTGCATAGGAATCGAATTCCCTTCGGAATCAACTCATCAAAAGGGTTTGGCTGAGGAATGTAAACACTCATCATGGAGTTGCTATTCACATCGGGTCTCCACATTGGGTATGAGGAATTTGATTTTCAAAATCAGTTTCTAAATTTGTTCACTTTCTAAAATTAGAAATAAAGTCAAAATTATTAGAAGAATTGCAGACATACTTAGACATAAATTTATGCTCGATTTGCCTCTAATAAAGAGAGCTTGTTTCCTGTTACAAAAATTTATTAATTTTGACTTTAATGAAAAAATCTTATTACAAATATGGAATCAAATGATAAATTCATGTTATCTTTTTTTTCACTTATCCATGTATACTTAAAATCTTGAGCTAAAAACATTGAAAAATTCACTAAAACTAGTTTTAATAATGGTTTATCCTTCTTGAAATATGTAATACAGTATCCTAACATTACTTCAACTCCTTCACACAAGATAGATAGTCTTAAGATGTATCACATGAAAGTAATTTATGAGAAGAATTACAGACATACTTAGACATAAAATTATGCTCGTTTTGCCTTCAATTTTAATAATGGTTTATCCTTCTTGAAATATGTAATACACTATTCTAATATTACGTGAACTCCTTCACACAAGATAGATAGTCTTAAATTGTATCACATGAAAGTGGTTTAAAAGTGACAATTAAAATTCATTCTTATTGAGGAGACTCTACCCCAAAATTGTTAAAACCAATTCTCCGTTGAAATGCATGTTGTCAAAACCCCAAAAATTCCGAAAATTTAAAAATTTAAAAATAGCATATAATCTCATTCAAAGCAGTCATTAACTGTTTGATTAGTTTATGTTACTAGAATTGTAACTGAATGATCTTTTATTATACTTAATCTTTAAAGATGAGTTTCTTGTCAGTTACTGATTGTTTTCTGTTTGCGACCATAAGGTGGGTTTGTCATGAAAGACTGGGCTTACTTAGCTTCCGAGCTAACGCAACAGCTTTTCTTCTCTTACTGATATACAGGTAAGATGTACGGGTCGTTGCTAACCAATCTCGGAAGTTTACAACTCAATTTGCTGTATAAATTTATTTTATGCAAGTATAATCATGCTAGACAGATTTAACAGGCTCTACAGGTAAATCTTTTACTAAGATTTTCTTTTGAGATTTAAAGCTAGAGAATTGAATTCTACTTATAAAAAATTGCAGTTAAATTCTTTTTACTAACAACTAGCATGGTAGAAAATTTCAACATCTAAGATTAACCTCTGTTATTTATCGTTACTGCAGCGATGCCATGTTTAGATTGCAATAAAGTCAGGTTTGCATTTGTAGATGTAAATGCTATGATATTACAAGTATCGACCTATACTTTTTCTTACTTTCAGCAATTACAAGGTTTACTGTTTGATACATGTCTTCTCTTAACATTTTAAGGGTTTGCAATGTTTGGAAAACTACTTCTATTTCCATGATCGACAATTGAATAAAACCTATAAACACCTTTAGAATTAATCCTAGATTATCATAATTAAACTCATTTATGAGTTTCCAGACTGTACTATTAACAAGATTGGTTATAATAATTTACACAAACTGCCTAACATGCACTCACTTACACTATCTTTGTAAATCTTTGAGCATGAAGGATAACAGAAGTCTAATTGTTACCATAAAGAATCTAAGACTATTAAGAGATTGTTATTATATTAGTAATAACAAGTGAAATGGACTAGAGTAACCCAACTCAAATTTAGTGGGTTATATAAATTGATTTCTACAAGTTATAGTCATATAAAAAAAGAATGACAAGTCTTTTACCTTCAATGCAGCCTATAGCAATTGGCATTATAGTTGTAGAATTGTAAACAACTATACCTAACATTACTCCATTATTTTATAGACTTAAAAGAAATGATATATCTCCTGTCTTCACTTGAGACTAGGGTAAGTGGCAATATAGTGGTAAGTTTTTTTTTAAAACAACCACAACTTAAAATTATACCCATATTCTTATAACTTTTATAATTAAACCAAATCCTCTATGTCTAAATACTCACAAGACTAAATCTTGAACAATATTTATAATGCATAGTTTTAAGATTTATAATGCATAGTTTTTTTTTAGAGCATTATTTTTAACGTTCGTGGTCGTGAATTATGTGGCAGGTGATACCATGGTATAACTACCCTAAGGGATCTCCACGCTATGATTTTGTTTGGAAAAACAATCAAATGGCAGACTCATCGTGGAACATTAGAACTCGACCCACTGCATGCAATGTATTAAAGTACTTACGTGGTCACTCCTCAGCCAAGCACTGATGTTATAAAATCGTTGACTCAACCCTAATTCGTCATTTATCCTTCGCCTTCGGGCTTGGTCGCTCTACAAACCCTCCTGGTCCATTTTGCGGTTGCATTGTTTGATAGCAGCTTCTAGCTGCTCCAGTCCTTCGTGCTTGTCTTTTGCACTGTGTGGGAGTTAATAGCTTGTTGTTGGAAGTTTTAAAGTTGTTAAAAACCTAGGGTTTGCCCCCCTTTGGCACCCATTGTCGGCCCTGTCATTGCGTAGAGCATTTCTTCGACTCAATGCTGTCAATGCCCTCCCTTGTGATAGGTATCCTTCGCTCCAGCGTGCTCAAACTTCTTGGTGTCAAAGGAAGGGTTTACGCTGCCTCTTCTCATGGTTATCTGGCTATTTTCGGTGGCTACACTTCTGTTACTCTCGACGGTAAGTTACAGGTTGTACCATCGCTTTTCCATTTTAAGAGTAGTTTAGCCATTAAAATGATAAGTTTTTAACTAATATGCTGCTCCTTCTTTTGCAGGTTCGATTTCCTCCTTGTGGAGTGGAAAACGCAAGATTTCGGCTGTTGGCTTTTCCCCGGTAAGCCTGGTCTCAAACATGGCCTTCCTCCTTGCTGGTTTTTTAGGGCTGTTAGTGGTTGGCTTTGAGAGACGCGACTCTGTGGTTACCTCATTTCTGTTCAGTCTTTTAAACTGTATGTTAAAATGAGTTTTTTTAATAGGATAAACCCCTACGCTTATGTGAGGGTGTTACGGCTTCGGTCGATATTGTAATTATTAATTTTCCTTCTGCGTTAAAATATTGTATAAGAAGTGATGGGCTATAAGCCTGCCTGCGGATGAGGTTATGACCTTGACTTTTTGTTTCTGTTACTATACTCTTGAATAATCAGGGTTTTTACCCAGAGTTTTGTAATATAACAAATTATAATGCTTTTCCTGTATCTTTTAGTTTGTTACTGCATGCATTTTAAATCTATGCTCTGTATAGGAATAAGTAAAATATGGGTTTATAACAGCTTATACTGTGGATTTATAATGCGGCCGTAAGTGAAAATATTGTCTTAACTCTTAATATTTATTTTACTTGTATAAATTGGATTTATAGGGTTCAACCCTAATTTTTACAGTTTGAGATTAAGTTCAGTTGTTTAATCTGCCATTAAAATTTATAACTCTGTTGGTAACTGTGAGTAAAATGAATGAGTTATACCATAATGGTTAAGCTCGATGTTCAAGCCATTTACTGTTCTGTTATTTTCTTTTGTTTAAAAAATAATAATAACTGGGTTATTTTACTATTGATAAACTCTTTTTTAATAATGTTACTGTTAGGGTTATGTCCATTGATTTATTTGTTATGTATTAACTTCTTAAATTATATATAGGGTTTATACCCTTATACCAATATCATAGCTGTTGATACTACTTTCTTGCATTATTCTTGGTCATGTTATAATACTGTAATTTATCTTATTATAAAAAGAATTACGTAGTCAAGTACTCTCCAGCTTATTATTAAATAGATTTATTGTTAACGTTTCTATACTGGCTTTATACGTTGACTTCTATTTATTAGAAACTGTAAATGCAAGTGCATACTTTTCAAATTAGGTAAGCCTGTTGTACTCTTATTATATCTTGCTATTGTCTTCAAGTATTATTTAATTATTTTGTAAAACACAGAATATAAATAGTTTATACATAAACCTTATTTATTTATACATCGAGTATAAATAGTTTAGGTTTGCAAATGTAATAAAATATTATTTTAAGTGTTACATTAGTAAGGCTTTTATATTGTATGTAAGATAGATATATTATTATTGATACAATAACGATATTACTTCTTACAAATGTCTCTATGATTATTATTTAATGTTGTTATCCAATGTTGGTTTTGGTCTAACTATTTAGTTATAATACCTAAGTAATTTATAATACTCGTACAATTATTTAAGTTTATTCTCATATACATATATATATAAATTCTTATGTATCTAATAACATTTATTTACCACATTTGAAAATAGAATAACAGTTTTGTAATCTGTTTAAGCTTAGCTGAAATAAAAGAAGATTCAGTAATTAAATAACTGCATTCTTAACCAAAATACAGACTAACACCACTAGGTTTTAATTGTAAATTCAAACTAATAAGTAATTACATCCTACTGTCAGTATTGTCTTTTTCAACATTAAGAGGTTAGATGCTTTCAAACTGGAAGATAACAATTATAAAATTTAAACAGCATAAATACTTAGTCTATCTTTTCTTTATTACAGCTAGCATTTACTGGAACAAAGATACAGTACTAAAGTAACTAAATAAGAAGCTCGGTTAAGAAGGATGTTACTTTCCAATACCGAGATACTGTGCTGGAGTACGGTCTGGTGAACCCAGATGTGGAAAAACATAGTAATTCTTTAACTCAACAACAGATTAATTACTAATAACTTGAGATTTTTACATTTCTAAACTAACTAACTCTTCAGTCATATAACCAGAACATAACATGCAACCATTCATACTCATTAAACATAAATAGATAAGTGACAGAACCTGTTTAAACTGGGACAACAACAGCAATGGGAGGCCGTTCCTCCCTACCAACTCCTGGAGAGCACTCAGACAGCGACTCCTTAGGACCCCCGAGCTTGCTCTGGTCTCCCTGGCTGGAACTAGGTGCAGCAAAGTCAGATACCAGTCTTCAAACTCAGTATTAACTCAGAACTATCAGTTAGTTCTCTCAGCCAAAAAGCTGTAAGGTAATCAAGTTACTGCAGCAATCCTCCTAGAACAACTTCCTTACTATATTTCCCTCTTCCTCAATGAATTTCCTGAATAACATTCACCTGAATGAATTCTCTCTGGAAAATTATCTGAGCCCCCAGCTCTCTTCATTGAGTACTTTTAAAAGATTGCCTAGGTCTTTTTGGGTTAACTGTCATTTAATGAGCCACCTGCTCTGATTCCACTTTCTTGGGGAATCATGACCCCAAATATAGGGAAGTTGCCACCTACAACTTAGGAAGTGTTTGAGGATGCTGCCACTTGTCTTTTGCCTTTCCACCTAGTTCCATCCACCGGTTTGACCAGTAATCTCTTTTTAACAGCTCTCCCATGCTGTTGTCTCCACAATTTATTTATTAATAATAAAATATTCTGAATTACACTCCATTTCTGTTGACTCTGTTGAGTCATCAATTCCTACTTAGCATTAAATTTAACATAATGTCTCAGGAATATAATAAAACAATTTACATAATTTTACAAAATTGGGGTATGTGACACATGTAGTCTTCATTACCTCTCTAATCGCTTCCTCCTTATCATAGAATTTAAAATTTCCATGGGATTTAGTTGCAACATCATTCGTGGAGTTCAGCATTCATGTCATTTATAATGGGATCTAGAGAACCATAACAAGTGAGAGATGCATCATTACAAATCCGTCTATTGGAGCGAGCTATAAATGATTATCTATATCCACATGAGCAAAAAATAATTGTGGATCTCACTGAAATATTGGAGGCAATTATCAAAAGTAACGTCAATCTTATCTGCGAATAAGGACTTTTATATCCTATTTTTCATTTTTTGATGGATAAATG
>LPNX010127643.1:80184-118292 GCA_001517045.1 Pseudotsuga menziesii
TAACCAACGGGAATCCATCCCAGAAAAACTGTCCAAAACATATACAAACATAGTAAAAAACACACTAAACCGTCCAATACATACAATCATCCTAGCCTCAGGAATACATAATAGATAGGACATAGCAAAAGGTCTACGGAAAAAAAAAAAACTCCAGTGAAATCTAGCACACTTCAAGGGAAGCCCTTGAACCCTCCATAACAACCTTCCCGGCCATGGATAAGCTCCCGTTTGCATGATAAAGCACCGAGGAAGCCACACACCCATCAGGTAGCCTTTATGACCATGAACAAGCTCCCGTAGTAGGTAAAAACGCTGTCGGAGCTGTGCACAATCGAGGAATAGAGAAATGTCGTCGTTTGTAGGGAGAATGAGATACACCATGGGCGCATCCAACAAATCCATCCATCTTCCCACTCGATGCTTCGTCGTCGCTACCGCCATAGTTGAAACACTACAGGTCGCCATGCAAAGGTATCCACACCACTCCGCTAAAAACTTCACCAAAGCTCAAACACTCAACCAAACACCACACCGAGAAAAAAAAACAACTAAAAAACACCCTTGCTGTCGAGCTCGAACCATTGACTTGACTCTCAAACCTTAACAAAAGTTAGAGAGCACCTAAATAAATCAAATAACCCAATACATCGATACATTTCACATGATGTGATGTGACATGATGTAAAAACATTTTATTAAAAAACCATAGAAGAAATATGATAATGCTTTTAACTTTGTGGTAGAGGTCAAAGTTATATATATTGTAATTATATTATACATACCATATTTTATAGATTTGTTATTCAAACTTACTTAATCTCCATTTACCTATAAATAATGATCCCCACATTTCACAATCCAGTCATACTTCATATTTTCAATTTTACATTGACGTTGTCTTTATCTATTGACATTTACAAAAGTTCAGTTCAATCCTTGGAGTAATGCTAATAAATCCCTCCACTTCATGATGTGACACCCACCACATCACATTTAACAAAACTAAATTGAGAAGAATCATGTGCGACACGTTCTTCAAAATCCGAATGGTCTTCAAAATCGTTAAATTCCCACCTACCAATAAAATTATGTTTCCAAGTAGTTAAGTTAAAGCCATGGCTTCATTCATGCCAATTTCTGATTCACTCTTACAAGTTACGCGTGTTGCTTTCCTGTTCACAACTTAGAGATATGCAGAAGGGCGTGGGCCGTAAATCCATAGTAAGAGAGTAGTAAAAAAGTACTGTAAAAATTCGTGTTGACAATAAAACTCGCAATAAAAACGATGATTAAGAATTTCTGGGAATTTAGGATTTTTTTTAAGAGATAGAAGATCTTATTTTAAATAAATAAAAAATACAGAAAATAATATATATAGCTATTATTTTAACATATTTTTATAAAACAATAGAAGTGGGCTTTTTTTTATCTAGAGCATTGCGATAACTACCTAATATACAAGTATAAGATAAATAACATGGAAAACGAGAGACTTCCTAAAATTGTTTTAAACTCAAGTCAAAACCACTTATGCCTCAATGTGTGTTGGTGTAAAGATACCATGGCTTGGTTAAACCACTAGGGCATTAATGAAAACCACATTTTGCAGAACATTGACAATGTCAAAAATATTATTTCTTCTAAGTTTAAAGAGAAATTCCGGTGTCAGGAAAATTTAGCCGTTAAGAGAAAATTAGGATACTATAAGGAGGTAATTAATCCTAACTTGGAAGATCAGAAATATCTCTGGGTAGTAACTAGCTCACAGAAGGAAATTAATAAATAGGGCGTTGGTCTATTCCTAAAACTCCATGGGTGGAAAAGGTTTGCCATCTGTGTGAGAGTCTATGAGCGTTGAGGATGAAAATCACTTTCTCTTAGAGTGTCTTGCTTACACCCACATTAGTATTTGTTACAATACAAACCTTTATAACCTCTTAACTTGTCAAAACTATAGTGAACTTCGAAAGCTTCTTTAGCACAGGAACAAGATTTTAAAGTAAACCAAATATTATACGTTTTAAGGTTCGATAGACCAAAGTTAGTGTGAACGTTAATCATCATCATCATCATCAATAATAATATTGTGATTTTTTTTATTATAAATTTTATAATATAAATATTTTAAATAAATCCAAACTTTGAAAAATAAATTTCGATACCCTAATTGTTTATTAATTATTTATCAAGTAAAATATAATTATAACTTTCATAAAAATCCCTCTTAAATTTTAAGACAAAATCTAAAATAATTTAGTAATTAACTTACTATTTGAGATTTTTCCTAACTAATAACTCAGGATTTGATTCTTCTTTTTTAGGCACATTTTGTATGTCCTTTGATTCTCTTTGAATATCAAGGTCACCATATTTTTTGTCTAAAAAAAACAACTCAAACATATGTATATTCAATTTCCCTTTATTGTAATACAATTAACCTAACAAACAAACAAACAAAAAACCACTATTTCATCCGACTTGGTCTCACTCATTTCAAACTTTTGTACTTACACTTATAAACATTTTACAAAATCATGTTGAACACTAATACCTTGGCCTTGGTTCTCCGCCACCTTATTAATAAAAATTTGAGCCCAATATTCAAGCATCTATATGTGTTTTATCAGCCACCTTACTAACCAAATTTAGCCCATATTCAACTCGGCATTTATATTTAATGACAATTATTTATTCATAGATAAACTAAAAACTTTGGTAGAATGTATTATTATAAAAATTAGTATAAATCAATTTTAAATTTGGTCTATCAAGCATTGAGAGGAATTTAATTTTTTGAGGTATACATTTTTTTACCATTTGGATCTCTCTGTATCACAAATGTAGGTTTAAAATGGATATATGCTAGTTTTCTTTATATACTTTATTTATTTAAGTGGATATGTAATTTATATTTTTCATTTTTTTTAATATTTTTTTTAATATCGGCTAGCATAACCTGAGAGGATCTCTATCTCCCACATACTAGGTTGGAGAGCACCTCCTTTCTCTTGATGCAATAAAAATAAAAATAAAAATTATTATAAATTAGTTTAAAGATTAATTCAATTTATTTTATTATTATTGTTGAATATTTGATTAGTTTATTATTATTAGAGATCAATCTCTTTAAATTAGGTAATCTACTTCATGAAATTTCTTTAAAAAAATCAATGAAAAATAATCAAACTAATACCTTTAATGTAATTTATTTATGTACATTATTATATTTATACATAATATCCATTATTATTATATTCTTAATTATTTATTTTTTATAATAATTAA
Organism: Pseudotsuga menziesii; assembly: GCA_001517045.1. NCBI lineage: Eukaryota > Viridiplantae > Streptophyta > Pinopsida > Pinales > Pinaceae > Pseudotsuga > Pseudotsuga menziesii. Next base: position 83,473 of record LPNX010127643.1, read on the forward strand.
TTTGTTTGTAATAATTAATAATTATCAAATCGTAATTAATAATTAATTCGTTGTGTCATATTTCCTATGGGGATGCTACAAGTTATATGTTGAGATTCTAGAGTCTTTCAAATTTAGGAGTGGTTTGTTGGTGATAGTTAAGTCCCCATCTAAATATTTGGAGAAAATTTGGTTTTATCAAGTTTTTCTTGCGAAAAATAATAGATAAACAAAACTAAGAAGAAATAAATAATAAGTGAACAAATAATAATAACAATAACAACAGTCAAATCTCGCTAGCTTATTCAGTTAAGGAGTGGGTATCATTAGAAAGGTGACCTGGGCTCAAACCCCTTAAGGGTGAGCTAGTTGGGAGGAGACACCCAAAAATACAACCATGTTAAGGGTTGGTGTGGCCCAGGTCGGGTGTGATCCTCGGGTGATTTTGACGGCTTAGATTCCCTTGGGTTGTGGCTTCTCAGCCAATGGTGGAAATGCATTGGCCTCGAGTGACGGGCATTTCTTAACAAAAAAAAAACAACAATAATAATGAGATAAGCATGATGTTGTTATCAATGTGGAAGAGATGTGGTATGTGTCTCAAGTCATTTTTTTCTATTCCTCTAAATGATTTATAGAAGGACATGTTAGATCGTCTTTTTTTTTTTAATCTCGAGGAATCGATCAGTGATTGAGAATACCTAGGAGAGACCTGGGTTCAAATCTAGTTGGTTGACACTATAAACCCTAGGCGCGTGCCAAAAACCCATAATCCAATGCCTAATGCAAAACTAATGGCTTAGCAAGGGGTGAGACGTCCAGAGACACACCCAAGATGGGGTCCCACTCAAGGGAGGGCCCTACCCTTCTAGCCTTATCACAATGACCCAATGTCTCAATGGGGATTTGAACTTGGATGGGGAGAGTGAGAAACTTACCTCCTCATGTTAGAAAATAGGATCACAGAGAAATAACAATAAACAATAAATAAGATGCAAATATTAAAACACATTTCAAGAGAGACACCGATATAACGTGGTTCAACCAACATGGGTTACGTCCAAACAGAAATTGTCAGTCCTTTTATTATTATATCGTCCAACAAAATGAAGAGGTACAACCTACAACAAACCCATTGCACTTCCTCTTCGCTCTCTCGTATTCTCTCTCACACAATCACAGAGATCGTTTTACAAGGTTATGATACAATACAATACAATACAAAGCCGTATTACAATGTCTTCCTTTTATAAAGGGAATACCATGGGATGCCCAAAACCATGGGCCCGTAAATCACCTATTATTAACCAAGTCATGACTCTGAAATTATAACATTTTACAAGGCATTTTTTCCTAAATTTTTTCTATTAGGGCACTTCCCCCAAACCTTAGCCAAGGGGGGGCGGGGGGGGGCTTCGAAAATAGTCCCCCCCCCCCCCTTGACGACTATAGTTTGGGGCAGGTGGAATCCTCCCCACACCCCCCGTCAAGTGTTGGGATCCAAACATGGCTGAAATAACATCTCTGAATCAAGAAGATCAGGCTCCGCAACTAACAATCTCCAACTTGGAGACTAGTCACAACAACTCCACCGTTGTTGCACTTGCTAGGCTATGCTCTCAACCTTGGACTTGTCAAATTTCTCATCTTCACCTTCATGATTGAAGGAAAATAGAAATCGAGTAGGATATCAATTTCTCTATGGTTACTACCTTTGTCAACATGTCTCTAGGATTCTGGCTAGTATGTATCTTTTCCAACTTTAATAATTCATCTTCCAGAACAGATCTTATAAAATGGTACTTGAGTTGTATATGTTTAGTATTCAAATGGAATGTCGAGTTCTTTGCAATATGAATAACAATTTGACTATCACTATACAACTTACTATTCTCCTGCTTCTTACCCAATTCATCCATTAACCTCTGCAACCAAATCATCTCTTTACTAGCCTCTGTAGCAGCAACATACTCTCCTTCCATTGTTGAAAGCGCAACAACCTTTTGCAGTATGGACTATAAAGCAAGTCCAAGATGAAGACATCAAGAAAGGACAATTGGTGACAACTTTTCAAGGTTGTGCATTATATTGGTACATGAAGTTTGTACATGTAACTACAGGGCATCAATAGAAGGCTTAGGCATCGATTAGAACTGGGTTATTTGAAGAATTCAAAAAGCCCAAATATGATTTGCAGTACATTACTGAGTTGAAGGATATCAATCAATATCCAAATGAATCCGTATGGGATTTTGATAAGAGGTTCAAAACACTAATGGACAAAGTCAGCTTTGGAATGAGCAGTGTGGAACATAAAGAATGGTTTATCGCAGCTTTGGTGCCACACATTCACATGCCACTAATGCAGTAGAATATTGTGTCACAAATAGAGGCCCTAGAAATTGCAGTGAAATTGGAAGCTTCACCAGTAGGAGAGGCGGGATTTGGCATGAAACAGATTCAATCTCAGTTGGAAAACCTTACTATTCAGTTCCAGGATATCAAGAAAGGAAAATATATCCGTGAACAATTATGGTGCACTCTACGTTACACGAAGGGACATCATAAGGATCAATGTCCAGACATTCACGAGTATTTACAGGTTGGAGCCCCTAATACACTAAGCCAAGAAGGTCTACCTTGGTTTCGAATATTTCAGACGAGAGAATATTGGTCTGAGGAATGTTTGTACCTCCAAAAGGTGGTGTCAAACCCATCAAATATATTTTATAACTTATGACGATCAGCTAGCCATGAAGAGAAAGATTGCAGAGTATACAATTTTCTCGAGGAAATAACTATGGATACATATTTTATGAAAGGAGAAGAACATTCACCAACAGAGAGACCACAACCACAGCAGCAACCACAGTTCGTACAGCAACAACCATAGTTTGTGCAACAGCAACCACAGTTTGCGTAGCAACAACCAGAGTTTGCATAGCAGCAACCACGTTTCACGCAACAACAACAACGGTTCGCTCCACACTAGTCACAGTACAACCAGATGTAGTACAATCAGTAGCAACCACAGTATGCTCAAATGTAGTATGCTCAACCCCAACCTGATCAACAACATACATTCAACCAACCAGAGTATCATGAACAGAAAGGATTCCAAGGAGGATTTTGTGGAGGTCGCAATAGAGGCTTCGGTTGCGAAGGTGTTATGGGACGAGGTCATGAACCAGTCATGTGTTACAATTACAGAGTTTTGGGACATTACCAACAAGAATGTCTGAATATACATCCTCAATGTAACTATTCCAGTACTATAGATTAGACTGTCAAAGATTATCTATAGTTGATTGCAAAGTGAAAATCTAAGAACCAACCACAACCGAACCAGAATGTGAACCAGAACGCGAACCATATCAGAATTAAAGACCATTTGTCACAAAGATATCAGCAGAACCCAGGACTCAGCCCGTAGATGTTGGATTCATTAATTGAGGAGGACCAACGATGGGAGACAACAGACCACTACCAAACATTCGATTGGCGACTCGAAAGAACGTCCAATTCAACGTCGACACTGAGAAATAAACTTTCTTCAACAAAAGAGACATACTAAACAAAAATACAAGTAAGTTGCCTATCTATCAAATGCCACCTACTTTTGATTCAACATATGGGTCGGGACCATCATGAAAGGTTGGAACATTATGAAATTTCCTAGAAAGTTTTCTATCGCTAGCAAAAGATCCAGATGCATTAGTAGAAATTGCGAGGTTGTTGTACCGAGGGAGAAGGGGCATCAAGATCATGTTGTGAATTCTCTCAGAAATTCCTGGATTGGAGATTATGATGTCGACTTAGTCATCATGGATCTAGGATGCGATGTCAACATCTTGAAAAAGCAGACATGGGAAAGGATGGGAAAACCCCAGTTGGTTTGGTCTCCCATACAATTGCGACTATCGAATCAAGCCAGGGTGTCTCCAATTGGTAGAGTACCCCACTTACTTGTCAAAGTCGAAGGACTGAATATGTATGCATATTTCGACATCATTGAGATAGTTGACGATGGTAGCTCATATCCCACACTGTTGGGGATTAGTTGCGATAATAGAAAATCTGGAGGTTATCAATTTTAAGAAGAGAGTGATGAATTTCGAGAATCGCGACATGTGTGTCATTGCACCTTTGGATCCCAGTGAAGGACAAAGATATGTTTAACTAGTGAAAGATGAATTTGTGGGAGGATGGGATAATTCCTATAATATCTTTGAAGACTACATCCATCCCACCGCAGAAGGGGAGCTAGGCTGGAAAAGTTCTAGCTCTGGATCATCGGACTTTGAAGATGCATTTAAAAATTGGAAAATTGATTACATGAAGTATCGATAAGGAAATGTGGATGAATCACCCAATCACTGTGCTAGGTCGCAACGAAAATTTTTGAACTTCCGAGATATGAAGGAAAACCTAATTTGGATGGGTTTATTGACGAATTTGAAGACAAAGTATCCAAACCTCAACGATCATTGGCATTGGATAATGCACTGAATGCTACTCCGACAAGATGGTAGGTGATGCATAAGAATTCGATAGGAAAGTGGCAATGATGTCACAGACTAATGGAAGTTCGATTCAAAGAGGTAGGGTAGTATCCAAGAAAGAAATATAATGGAAGGAATAATCCCAATGATCATTTAGTCGCATGTCAAAATGCATGGGTATTGAATCCCAAGGAGTAATGGGTACATGCATTTGTTCACACGTTGGATGAAATACCAAGGCGATGGTACGTATCGGTAGAGCTGCAAAGGGATATCATGATCTAGGAATATTTTACAATTGGCTTCACTCATACTTTCAATTTTGCAAGCACGGATCCAGCTATACATAGCCCACTACAACACATCTGCAACATTGTGTTTGAGATTGAGCTAGTGACATTTTCAATGGGATCACACAAGATACCATCAACATAGTTGATGAAAGAATGCTACAGTGTGACGGGCGATCCAAATGATGGAGATGATCCATGAAATATCAACATCACATAATCAGAAGGTATTCAGGATATCGTGGCACAAACAACACTGACTGATAAAGTCCAACAACCACTCAAGACACGAAAGTTCAACATTGGGACAACAGAGGACCCGAAGTTCACCAATGTTGGAGATTACTGGGATGAGGAAACTATGGAAAAGATCATTGATGTACTACATGAGTTCTGGGATTTTCTTCCAATGAAGTTTGTTGAGATGAAAGGGATTTCAGGTGACCTGGGAGAGATGAGAAATACTCTAAAGATGGATACGGAGCCAGATAAGAAACACCCTTATCGATTGAATCCATATTGATGCGAGGAGTGCATGAAGGATGATCTCAATAGGATGATGGATGATGGAATCATCGAACCTGTAGAGGATTTCAAATGGATCAATCCAATGTTTGTTCAAGACAAGAAGACCCCGAGAAATCTGGATCTGTGTTAACCTCTGGAAGCTAAATGATGTGTGTCTACATGATCAGTTTCCAACACCATTCACAAATGAAGTATTAGAAGGATTTAGAGGACAAGAGGTGTGTTCATTTACATATGGGTTTTTAGGCTACCACCAGATCAAAATTGTGAAGGAATATCGACATAAGACCACTTTTGTAACAGAGTGGGGTTGTTTTTAGTATATAGTGATGTCGTTCAGTCTCAAGAATGCCCCTATGATATTCTCAGTGATAGTTGTCACTGCAATCAAGGACTTCATTCAGAAATTCTTGGTGGCCTACATGGATGACTAGATAGTCTGTGGACTAATCAAAGACCACATTGTGAACCTTTGACTACTGTTGGAAATATGTTGACAACACCAGATTTCGTTAAATCTAAAGAAGTGTATATTTTGCGCTCAATTTGATATTTTTTTGGGACATATTGTCTACAAGGAAGGTATGTTGATCGATCCTACCAAGATCGTGATAGTTGTCAACTTGCTAGAACCAACGACATTCAAGCAGCTAAGGGCGACATTGGGACACACAAGATATTACCGCAACTTTATAAGAGGCTACGCGGTGATTACAGCACCAATGGAGAAACTACTGAAGAAAGATATGAAGTTCGAATGAAAAGACGAATGTCAGAAAAGTATCGATATTTTAAAGAAAAATATGGTCTAAGCACTGATACTAGTCTTCATGTCCATGTTGACGCTTCATCAGTCGCATTAGGATTAATTCTAGTGCAGTTGTGGGAAGGAGCGATTGATCACCCAATTGCATTTGCAAGTTGGAAGTTGTCTGTTTGGGAAAGGAACTACAAAAAGATAGAAAGGGAAGGCTTGGAGATGCTCTACACCCTACAAAAATTATGCCACTACCTACTAGTTGGAAATTTCAAAATGTTTACGGATCACTCTACACTAAAGTACCTGGTGAACAAGCTTGTGTTGGGGGGGGTATCTATCAATGGTTGCTAATCTTTTAGGATTTTTATTTCAAGATCATCATAAATCCAGGAAGGCTGAATGCGGGATCTGATCATTTGTCAAGGATTGAAATAGGTGAAGAACCAAGCAACATTGAGGATGGCTTACTTGATGTGCAGTTGTTCAAGATCGGGATGTTCAATGACCATTACGAGCAAATTACCATTTTTTTACGACAAGCAATGCATCGAAATATTTTACCACTATCCAGAAGAAGCAATTGGTCGTATAAGATGCATAGTTTCAGCTAATCGTAGGACAGTTATACAAAATGGGACTAGATGAATTTCTGTGTCGGTATGTTCTACCACATGTGCAGGAGAGGATATTGGCTGAGGCACATGCCGGAATGGCAGGATGACATTATGGAGGACATGCAAATTCCATAAAGATACTCCGATCTGGCTTATGGTGGCCGACAGTGCACAGTGATGTCGCAGACTATGCAAAAAGTTGTGACATTTGTCAAAGGACAGGGAAACCATCATGACACGATGAGATTCCATCAGTACCCTAGGTGACGCTACAACCATTTGATAAATGGGCAGTGTATTTTGTGGGTCCCATTAATCCTCTAGGAAAATGGACGGGTGCACAATATATCATCACAACAATAGAGTATTTGACACGATGGGATAAAGCAACACCAGTAACGGATTGTATAGCTGCAACAACACCCAGATTCCTCTTCGACAACATAGTCCCTCAGTTCGACTGTCCCAAAATAGTAATGAGTGACCAAGGGAGCCACTTTATAAATCACACGATTAACGCAATGATGGAGGAATTTCAAATCCAACATAAGAAGAGCACTCCATATCACCCACAGGCGAATGCAACTGTCGATGCATTTAACAAAGTGTTAGAACATGCGTTGGCCAAGGTCTGCAATGTGAATCAGGATGATTGGGATCTAAAAATTGATGTTATACTATGGGATTATAGAACAACATTCAAGTGGTTGACAGGACATACACCATTAAGCTTGTCTATGGCCAAGAAGCGGTAATTTCAATGAAGTATATTGTTCCCAGCCTGTGCATTGTGACAACGACATGCATAAGCAATGAAGGAGAATTTGAATAAAGGTTAACTCAGTTGCTACAGCTTGAGGAAGATCGGTTCTTCGCAGGATTCCGTCAACAAGTGGAAAATGATCAAAAGAAGGAATGGCACGATCACCATGTGAATACCAAGCATTTCCAGCATGGAGATATGGTTCTACTCTATGACAACAAGTTCACAATGCACCCAGGTAATTTATAAATGCACTGGTTAGGACCTTATGTCATTCATTTTAACACCAATGGGGGTGCGGTACAATTGCAACAATTATATGGGAAATTACTACCGAAGTTATTCAATGGAAGCTGGCTAAAACCATATCGGGATAGCCAAGCATGACACCATGATTAATAAGCCATGCAATGAAAAAAAATAGATTTAGAAAGAAACAGGAAATCACAGCAAAAAGGATTACTGGAGAGGAACATAGGTGCAAATCTCTGCAAAAAGGATCGATGGCGAGGTGCAAATCACATCAAGAAGGCCGCTCGATGACATCAGATGAAGGGAGATACAGTGAAATAATGCAATAAATGCAACAATTAAAACTAACGGGTGAGGATGCAAGTGGATGACACACACATTTATAAGGAATTGGACCATTGGATTTGCAGAATCGATGACGTATTTGGTCGATCGTTGAGGTATTTGACCATGATGATCAAAATCATTTGCACAAGCGCTCTCAAGGTTATAAGAATCGACAGACGGAAGTTTGTTTTGAACCATTGTAACAATTGAGAGCACGAGTGAGAACAAAGGCAAATGTAAGAGAGCAGTGCAGAGCACGAGAGAGATAGCTTAGTAGCGATGGCCCAGATAATTTAAAGTGGTAGTACACATGGATTCCCACCACCAAGTGCATCGATTGTAGAAGATACACCAGAACTCCAGGTAGTATTGACGTGGATGCCAAAGAAAAAGAGGGGCACAAATCGCCCCAAATATCCATAGAGAAGGATCAAGTCGACTCGGAGTGCAACCAGGGTGGAAGAGGCATAGCAAGAGGCTGGCCCATCATCGACATGAGGAGCAAACTTTACCACGAAATGAAGACACATCACCAGTTTGACTGTCAAAGAATCAACGCTACAACATTAAGCTGTCAACAACACCGAAAGGTGTACATGTTACCATGAATATTGTGCCATATTTGCAGAAGTTGACATATAGTGACCATGAAATTATGGCATATCCATAATGCACTGCAGAACACTATGAGAAGAAACTGTAAGGATAAGGAGGTACGGTCACTATAGTACCGACACAATGGGATTTGGGTTTGCATTCGTCAAGACTGTTGGAAATTAGGCATATGCCACATTTAAGTCATTTGATAGAATTGAATGCATTTGTAAAGAAATTATTATTAGGCATCCATGGTGGACACCTTTGATTGGACACCAAGGTTCCTGTTATGGTCGACCTAATTTCAGAGATCATCGTACTTCCAAAGGTAGGGGAAAATCCATCGTAGTATTTTTGCTGCAAAGATAACGTCAAAAGGTTGGCCACAAAGCTCAAAAATAGGTACGACGTCATTTGGGACAAGTGAGCATATGTCATCAAGACTATCAAATACAAGGTCATCTGAGTCACAGCAAAGCCACTCGTTGTGAAATTTGTGTGTAAGAATAGACCCAACCAATTGACGTCGGGGTTGCTTGCATGCATGAGACAATCAGCAGAGGGGGTTCATATGAACTGGTCCTTGTTCTTGTTGAATCAACTAACAAAAGATGCCATGATGGCATAGGAGGGGAAGAGTCCCTTTACATATCCATAGATTTTGATATTGATCGCCCTTGTGGGTTGTATGGAACCCAAGTTCTACTAGGGGATGCATGTTGAGGAAATCAAAATGTGCAAGGGAGCACGGTACCAAAACTTATGGGTGCTTGACATTAAGAAGCAGAAAAACAACTGCAACATCCAATTTTATTTATATTTTGATGGAATTCAAGACATAATAGGAATAGTTCCACGCCTCACCTAGGAGGTCGCGACAAAGTACATAAAAGTGGCATGATTTGTAATGGGGACACACATAATACACATTTAGGAGAGGAGAGACGTGGACCACCAATGGATCACAATGACATACAAATTGACATATGAAGAGTTAGATTCCCTCATCAATGACTGGCTAGTAGAATGGAAGATTCTGGTCGGTATCGACGAGATATCGAATACCGAGGCAGGGTCACCACCCATTATTTGAGCGGAAAAAGAGAAAGAACAAGCCAAAGGTTCTAAAGAAGAGTCGTAAGAAGAGTCATCAGCCACTCCGAGGGATTTGGAGATGGAAAGAAAACAGGAAGAAGGGAGAATGAGAAGAAGATTCGAGCAAGGGGAAGCAAGAAGTACAACAAAGATGACGGATGATCAAGTGAGAGGGATATTGGCCACCATTAATACCGCAACTAGTGAAAGTCATGCATAGGTCAAAAAACATGCGACAGGGTACTTTCATCAGGTAAATAATTTTCTACATTCTTTAACTAACATTTTATTAGAAAGAAGTGTACCCCAACCAAAGTCGATGCAGAGGGAAGTTGAAGAAAACATAGGTCAAACAGCGTGGATAGTTGTTATTCTACCAAAATCGCTGTTGGTAGGTGATGAAGAAATCGACAAAGCCTTGAGGAAATTTGATTTGATCACTCTTGATATCAACAAGTTACCAAATCACATATTAACTAGACTACATAAGGCAGCAAGTCAAGAAATCAAGGACCATGAGGAGATTGTGCATGATCAGTTAGTCAAATCGCAGCAGCAGATAGAACAATCAAAGGAGGATATGGCATGGATGAAGACTACACAAGAAGCAATCGTAGATGAAAGGAAAAAGGAACTTGATGACTGACATTGACTGGAGCAGGCCATCTCTGTCGCAAGTGAATGCATTTTAGATATTACAGTAGATATGTTCACGGAAGTGAAAGTACTGCAACTAGGAAAGATAATGTCCAATATGAAGAAAGATAACAAGTTACAAGAGCGCTCCATACCAAGAACACCCCCAGAACTGATAATGGAGCACAGAAGTATAATCGACGCAACAACGACATAGATTAAGGATCTCGAGAAAGTGGCTAACTTTATTGCAGAGGAGATGATAGAATTTTGGACAAGCATCGTCTAAGATGAGAAAGCACAATAGCTAGGAGCGTAGCGTAATGAAGCCGAAGCATAACTAACGACATTGTGGGGATCACCTAAGATGATGCCCCCGATTGCGCAGATGTCCAAGGCTGTAGAACTGAGAACATTACAACAACGAGTGATCAAAGCAAGGGAAAGACACCAGCAGAGGACAATGCAGCTAGACCAATTCCATGAGGAAGCAAAACAACTAGCACTTAAATCCATGGAAGGTCTCACACACAAAAGGGATGCACGAAAAAAAGTGGAACAAGTGTCAGATAAACACCCAAGAAAGCAAGATGTCGAAGAGTGTGGAAAACTAAGCATGACAGCCAAGGAAGAAATAGACCAGGTTCAGATGGAGCATAACAGGTTCAAGACCCAATTGAATTCACCCAATATATCTAGCTAACATGGCTCGAGGATGAGCCACAATTTTGTTTTGGGGGCATGTTGGTAAGAGGATCAAGTGCGCAAGGTGCGAAAAAGGAGATAATGACATGTTTCAAAGTGAACTGCGTAAGAGGAAGATACCAACAAGTGTGGTCGGTCGAGTCGAAACTAGTTAGAATCTTGGTCCAAGTTAGTTAGAAAGTCAGCTTATGTGTACCTTTTTGTAAAGGAGCAAGTCGATAAATAAGATTAGGAATGTAGTTGATAGATCATTGAAAGATCATACCTCTTTATCTTTTGTATTGTGATATCTTATGGTTGCAACCTGTTTTGTAATTTGTGGATGAATGGGTTTACTATGAGGATTTCAACCAACAATATGTATTTTGATCTTCCAAGCTAATACGAGATGAGCATTGATGAAACTCTATCTGTGTTTTAACCTGCAATGATGTGATATATGAATGATGCGATCTATCTCTATCTGAATCTATGATGTTTCTTATTTTTGATGATGCGAAGTCTCTATGTGATTAATGGGTTCTTACATGTCGACATATTTATTGAGTTAATTTGAATCATGAATGGTTGTGATACTAGATCTTGTTGTGAATGATGATAAATAGCTTGGATAAGTGATATGTTAAATCATCTTGGATCTGTGAATTGAATTATGACAAAGAAATCTTAAAGTGATCAAGTCCACTTCCTTTCTATGGAAAGGTGGTTCCTGCATCCCTCCCTCAAACATATTAGGAGAGACTGCATCTACTTCGTAGGTATTGCTGGATAGGATAACACCTGTTCAGGTCGGTGTTTAGGAAGAGTGAGTCAAAAGGTTTCGACATCAAGTGAACCCCTGTCTACGGAAGTTTGTCAATAGTAGTTCCTTATTTATGTCATGCTGCATGTTCCTCTCCTGGTCACAGTCCTTCTTCTCTTTCTCGACCGAAATATTCTTCCACTTCTTAGGAGACCACCTTCTTTCTCAATATTTCTATCGACAGAAAACATCTCAGCTTACTCTAGTCCATTTTATTCATATATTTATTAAAATTTTACCCATAATATCCATGCACCAAAATTTATCTGTCGGATTTCATTCACAGAATTCCTTTTTCACATACCATCATTTTTATCCACATCATCAAAGATTTTAGATAATGACCTCTAGGTTCTTGAAATAACTCTATTTTCATTTCACTGTATGAATTTATCATGTAGATTGGAATCTCTATGATATATCCATCCAGAATACTATCAACCTAGAAATAAACAACCCTAGATATAGGATTACTAACTCTTTCTAACCATTGAATCAACTGAGGGTTGCACTCTGTAGGTTCTATGCCTCCGAAAATTTTCTTCTAAGTTGCTATAATTGACAACCATTCATGCAATACGATGGGAAATTTACAAAATAAAATATCTTGAATGTCTATGTAGAGGTATATTTCCAACCATTCTGTTGGGATCACTCATGATCCTTTACTTTTTTCTTGTGCAAACTCTTGTGCCTTATAACCAATGCAGTCTTGAATTTCTGACTTCGTCGGGTGCTAAAACTTATCCCCATCATAATGATTCATGGTCCCGACAACATAACCATTTGTTGGCTTCTTTCTCCATCGACCTAGGTTCAAATCTCTTATTCGTCAACAAATCCCAATATATCGGCCCGAAAAAGTACAACCTCGTCGACAACACCTATGACGCAGATGAGGTCTCACCCGAGATATCTACAGGATCTTCCAAAACCAGGATTCTATAGTTGTGTCAGGGGGTTTCTTGATCATAGCACTATCAAGTCACTCGACTGAAACTAGGTAATAGCCTTTTGTCTTCTTACATACATCATTAAAGAATATAATATTTTGATCCATCAATATACATCACATCATATAGTCTATATTATTAAACATGCATGAACATTCCATATCATTTATTTCATGTGGATGCTCGACATATTTAATAGATTTGTTCACAATAGATATTCATTTCACCATAGACACATTTATCAAAGACACAAAGACACAGAGTTTAACGTGGAAACCCATATGGTAAAAACCACAAAGGCACTATTCATCTAGCAGGAGTAATAATTGAACTCCTTTTGTTTGTGCACACATCATGTAGAATCTTGTTTAGATATTCTTTGCAATCGATGACTTCTTTTCCTGTCTCAAGCTCTCTGGTTTTTGGTATCTTTGTCTCTTTTACTCTTCTTTCTCTATTCTTCTTTGTATATGTCTTATGTTATGTTATGTCCTATGTCATCCACACACAACTTGGATCAAATTTATAGGATTTACAACTCTTTCTTTACCTGTTGACTGTTTCTTAACTGCCATTCAATAGGTTGTATTACTAATTTAACACATCTCGTTACATCTAAAAATAGGCAGTGTCGGCCCAACTTACAATCATGCTTTATTTCCCAAAAGTATACCATTAGTCTAACTAAGTGTTTACCAAAAATAGGTCGAAATCCTCTTTTTGACCTGATTTACTCCTCTTTTGTCGTGACTTCTTCTGTTGCGGTCTTTGCTCATCTTGCGACCGAAATCTTCATCTTTCTAAACAGGATTTTGGTTATATTTTCTTGTCTTTTCCTAGGGCCAACAAAGCTTAATAATTAGGTTTTAAAACTCTCTATGGTTAAATTTTTTTATTATATTTATATGTTAGGACAACTTGTAAATCATCATTCCTATTGCATGTGGTGTAGAAGAACCGTTTTTTGTCTAATTAAATATCTCATAGAATTGGAGACCATCTCTGTCAATATGAGAACTCTATTTTGAACTTTCTTTACAATATCATTTGGTTTAGGATGTAATGAAGTTTCTATGAAATATATATAAACATTGTTTTGGGAAAAAAATATTCCTACCAATAACAAGAATAAATGACAAGTAAATATGAGATAAGTGCAATCATACGAGAAATCTTGACAAATTATATTGCAATAAAATGTTACAAACAATTATAATATTCTCTCAATATAGATAAGCATAATAATATGAAAAAGGATAAAAAATTACTATAAGATGAGCATAATATGAAGATAAGTTATGATATATTGTATTGCAAGTAGAAAGTACAAAAAATATTAATATTCTTACAAATTAGATGAGCATACTATTACAAAAATTCATGTTTGGGAACCTCTTCATAAGAACCATAGAACATAAAAGAAAATAGTAGAAGGGAACTATATTAAAAAAAAAAGAGGTGGTGTCTAAAGACATCATTATAACACTTAAGTGAAATACATTGTGATTATAAAATCACAATGCATTCTTCAATCATTCATAAATCGATAGAATTCAATATCAACACAACGCATAGGGTCATTCATTTATAGTATCCATATCTAACAAACTCTCTTGAAGTGAGCAGGATCTGGTCCAAAAATAGGGTTCATTGGTTTTAGCCATTCCCATGACATCTCCAATGTCCCATTATTTGATTGTTCTATTCAAGCCGATCATGACCTTGTCGACCATTTAGTTCATCGATTAGTCAAAAACTCGGTCAATTTTCTATTGATTTCTCTATTAGTTGACTGATGTCATCCCGTTGGTTATTTATAGAATACCTAGAGGTGTGATGAATCTACATAACCTTAGCCTCCAACACCCCCATCAATACAATGCTATGGAGATTCAGGAGGTGAAATTATGTTCTCTGAACATCCCTCCATAATTGGAGCTTCGCGAAGCCCAAGCATAACCTGAAGTTTCACAAACTTAGATTTTGGTAAAGGCTTAGTAAAGATATCAATAATTTGATCTTCTATCCTATAATAAATGAGTGAACATGAAGTTCAACATGCTTAATTTTAATGTGAACAATATGATTATTAATGACCTGTATTATACTTTGATTTTCACAATGAATAACAGTCAAGGCATGAACAAAAAAAACAATATCTTCTAAAAGCCGACATACCCAAACTATCTACATACATGCATTGGAAGCTCCATGATATTCAACTTATGCAGTCAAAATAGATACTACCTTATATTATTTACATGATGGCCAAACCAAGGGGACCAAAACTCAGTCGAAACACACAGCAAGAAGTGTAATTTTGTTCGTCAATGCCACCTTCCTAGCCAAAATCAGTGAACTCGACCAACAGTTTTGTACTATGACAATACTTAATACCATATTGATAAGTTCCTTTAATATCGTGAATAATTCTCTTTGCAACCTTCTAGTGGCTTTCTCAAGGATTTGGCATGAACAAGGAAACCACACTAACAACAAAGGACAAATCAGGTTGACTATGAGTTAAGTAAATCATGCTATCAACCAAATGTCGATAAAGAGTGGCACCAACTCATAAAGAGTCACAATCTTTTGACAACTTTACACCCGAATGATAAGGTGTAGCAGAGGACTTACAATTGCCCATCTTGAATCATTTCAAAAGATCCAAACCATATTTTGGTTGATAAATAAATATATCATCATCCATTTGCAATATTTTAATGCCCAAAAAGAAATGCAATAAACCAAGATCAGTCATTTCAAATATCTGCAAGTTGTTTCTTCAAACCCAAAATCAGATTGACATTATTTCCAGTTATGATTAAATCATCGACATACAATGCTACAATCAAAGTATCACCATGAACATGTAATACAAAAATACTATCATTAGATTCAAAATGTTTGAAGCTAAGATCTACTAAGAAATGGTCAATATTCTCATACCAATAATGAGGTGCTTGTTTCAAACCATACAATGACTTCTTGAGTTGACATACAAGGCCACAATCTGTCACAAAACCAGGAGATTGTTCCATATAGATTTATTCTTGAAATTTTCAACAAAGAAAGGCACTTTTATCATCCATTTGATGAAGTTCCCATCCAAAACAAGTATCAAGAGAAATAATTAGTCGAAAAGAGTTAATCTTTGCAACATGGGAAAACGTTTCATTATAGTTGATGCCTTCTTTCTTAGAGAATCCATTGGCTACCAAACAAGCCTTGTGATGTTCAACAACACCATAGAAAGTAAACTTGGTCTTATAGACTCATCAACACTTCACAACATTATATCCTTGCAGACGAGGAACAAGTTCCCAAGTCTAATTATTCTTCAAAGAATAAATTTCAATAGTCATAGAATTTCCCCATTTAAGCACTCCTTTAGAATCAACATAAGTGTCAGGATCACAGGTTTCAAGAACATGTGCCATCAATGCAACACTACCATGGTATTTTTTACTACAAGTCTGTCAACCAATACTAATGACTCCTACATCTAGTTCAATAGCTTCAATTGTTCTAGCATCCCACCGCGGTGGACAAGTTGATGGTTATTCATACTGGTGATTTTCATTATACTAAGTCATTGTTTTCACATACTAATTCAAGGTTAGTTGAATACTAGTCAACTTAGGTGTAGAGTTCATTGGTCTGGTCGAAGCTCCAGAGAAGGGTATAGTTGGTCCATATTCTTCAGTAATATCAAAAGGATCACTGTGCAATAGACCAGAAGAGGAATTCAACAAAATATTACTTGAAATATTCTCATCAAATATCACATTTATGCTCAAAATGATATATTATTTGACTAGGTTAAACATTCAATAGGATTTTTATCCATTAGAATAACCCATCATGATGCATGCCTAACTCTTTGCATACAATTTCTTCATGCATTTATCACTAATATAAACCCAAGAAACACATCCTAAGGTTATGAGGTGTCCAACATAGGGTTTTATTCCATTCCTCTTCTTAACTAAATTCATTTCATTGATGGGTCTAGTTGGAACATGGTTCAGGAGATAGTCTGAACAGTAAACAACTTTCACCCAAAATCTAATTAGAATATATTCGGTATGCAGTAGGCACCAAGACATTTCTACCAAAGTCTAATTGTTCCTCTTTGTGACTCCATTCTTTCGAGGGGAGTGAGGGACATATCTCTACTAAGAAATGACATTCTGTAAGAGATTCTTCAAACTTTTGAGTCGCATATTCTCCATAATTGTAAGATCTCAAACATTTTATGGGTGGTCCACATTGCTTTCCAGTCAATGCAATAAATTCCTTGAATCTTTCAAATATATGACTCATGTTCTTCAAGAAATATACCAAAGAAAATCTAGAGAAATCATCAATAAAGGTCAAAATATTCTTCACACTTGCTAATGAACATTTTTTCATGCAACATAGATCATTGTGAAGAAGTTCCAATATGTCCTTTGCTCCCCATGCTTTCTTAGAATCAAAGGGTGTTTGATGATTCTTTCCAAGCACACATCCTCTACAAACTCCATGGGGTGGAACAATATTTGGGAGACTAGAAACCATATTATTTGTTACCATCATATTCAAACTTTAGGAGTTCATATGTCCAAGTCATTCATGTCAAATTTGAATTATGTCGTTGGTCTCAGTAATGAGTGTCGTTATTCCAGTCGGTCCAGTCGATTTGGGAGAAATAAAAACTTGTAAAGTCCATCTTTGGGATCTATATATCTTGAAGAAACAATCACCCCCCCAAGCCTCATATCCTTTACGATAAAGCGATCTGAGAAAAACTCAACAATATTCTTAGTATGAGTAAGTTGTGTGACCGATAAAAAATTGGCACTCAAACTGGGAACATAAATCTTATGTTCTAGAGCTCCACTCAAGGAATAAAATAGACAAGAATCCTTAGCCATATTATGACTACAACTAGAATTGACTATCCATTTTTTCTAAGTGGTATGGGAATATAATGCCTAGGAAGTAATAATATAAAAGAGAAATCTTTCAGTAGGTCGGTTGATAGATTGACCATTCGATGTGCCGTCCTTAAGATGTTTGACCTTTACCTCCAAGTCCTGCATCTTAGTCTAGAAAGTTTTCTCGACATAACCCATATTTCCATAGTAGCGACATGTTTTCTTCTTTTGATTCTTCTTCGTAGATGTTGACTCATCAGTATTTCCTTTATCAGGTTGGTCAGTACATTCTGTCATTAGAGAAAAATTGAGGTCTAAAATGGGCCACATAAGAAAAACAGCCAACCAAAATGGTCCTCATAAAAAAAAGAGCAAACCCATAGAATTTCAAGGAAAGTTATTTGTCATAAAAGAAAATTAGTTTTATTCTTCATATTTTCAACGTATCTCCCTATGGATTTTCTCAAATTTCAAGCGGTGGAACTTGTTGGTTGCAAAATTCAATTCCGTGTCCAACGAGTACCCACAATGTGTACTTTTGATGGACCCCACCCACAAAAAATGATAAATACAATTAAAAAAAGTGTTACCTTTAAAACGTATTTCTCAATTTTCATGGGGTGTGGTCCATCAAAAGTATGCAATGTGCATACTAGTTGGATAAGGAATTGAATTATGCATTCAATCAGTCCTCCCAATCGAAGTTTGAGTAAAACCACATGGATATATGTTGAAAATATGAAGAAAAAAATAGTTTTTCTATCTTCTTCCAAAATTCACAAATATTATTTTATTATTTTCCTTAGGAGGCCCGTTTTAGAACCTAAATTTACTCTAATTTTGATGATCTGATTTACCATGTTCTTTATAATTTTGCTTGGCCTTTCTTTTGAGCAAGTAAGCCTAGTGTTTTCTACCAAGATTCTCGTCTTCATGCAACTTTTGTTTAATCAACATATCACAAAAGATATCAAAGATGAAGTCCTTACCATATTGTTTGCATGACATCCAATTGGCGTGAAAGAAGCAAAAGACATCATAAGGTGTCCTCAAATTCATCAAGACTAGTTCAATGAGTTGTCCATCCTTCTTCAGAAAATCATTACCACATTCACCCATTTTCAACTATAGTGCCTTCATATGATCCAAATAGTCCTCAATAATTTAAAAGGAATTAGGATTCGGAGAGATAAACTCTTTCTTCATTTTCATTACTTGACTTTCATTAAACCTATTGAATAGTAACTTCAATTTACTCTAGATAGCATGAGGGTAGTCAATGCCACTTGTATGAAAGTGAATCTCCCTTGAAATGTAGGTTTTTATGACCCCAACAACCTCATCCTTCTTTTCGTCGATGGAAAACTAATCCTAATAATCCATTGGATATGAAATAGTGACCTTAGTATATTAATATAGTCCCTTGCTTTTCAACAAAGTTTCCATATCTAGGGAAAAGTCCTTCTTTGTTAGACTTTTACAAAGTCCATGCACATACTGCATGAGATACACCTAAATGGCCATGTTTAGATTCCTACTTTTTACATGAATATAGTTCCTTGACTATGATTGATTTTAGGATCCCATTTTCAATATACACATCAATACAAATGAATCTGCATACATATATATCATTTTTGGTATCCAATTTATCAACATACTTTGATATAAAGTTCATATTTCCACTAGAATCTCATTATTGCAAAAAAACATCAGAAAGTGGGAAGTCTAAATCAAAGAGACATTGTTATAATATTTATTTTTTAGGGTAAATGTTCACAAACTAGCAATACAAATATATGTGATCGAATCCTATGAATGATGGCCCTATTTTGAATTTAAATATCAATATTCCTCAAATTCAAACATGAAATAAATAATCATTTACCACAATAATAATGGACCTTCGATGAACCATGAACTAGGTGGGTAAAAATGTTATTTATAATTGCATCTAACATCTTTAGGCTCAACCATTTTCCATTAAAGTTCTTGCTAACATGATTCCTTAAAACACCCAATGAAGATAATAACATTGAATATTCGAGGGGTCAAAAATCCAAGGAAAGTGAAGACCCTTCAGAAAAAGTTAAGAAAGGAGAAACCCGATGTGTCATTTGTGCAGGAAACAAAATGCAGCTCAGATAATATGTAGACAATTAGGAGTAAACTATGGTGTGGAATTCTAGGGATAGCTACTGATGCAAGAGGAGTGACTAGCGGACTAGCTATTTTATGGCAACCTGAGAACCTTCACCTCAATAATTTTAGGGAAAATCGTTTCTCTATCAGTGTGGACTTCCAAGTTTTCAATTCTGAGGTAAGAGGGAGACTCGCCAATGTCTATGGGCCAAGCATTATAGCTCAGAAACCTGCTTTCTTATCACTCTTGGAGAAGCAAGTGCAAGTGCAAGAAAACCAATTCTAGATTACAGGAGGCGGTTTCAATTTGATTACTTCCCTGGAGGAGAAGAAGGGAGGAAGAAGATATTTGGAAGCACTCAATGTATCCTTCGAAGACTTTGTATGTAATGTCCCCGGTTTCGACCCCGTTTGCATGATGTATATATTGTAATTAATCGTGGTGAGGATCTCAAGGCAAAATCCCCACAATCGATTTGGTTGTGTATGTTTCGGCAATGAGGATAATTGCCGATGGTATGTCGTGCTATAAGGCACATTATAATTCGGCATGATGTAAACATGCACATCAATTAAAATAAACCACAGCCAGCTACGGTAGTGCAACGTTGAATGAAAAGGGCATGGTTCCAAAGGATAAGGGGGTGGGGGATGTCAAACCTTAGTCTATGGGGTAAAAAACCCATGTTTTGCCACCTTTGTTGTTGTCACCTTTTGTCTCATCCAACCTTTTCAACCTCTTTAATGCTTCAGCTGGTGGTTGAGGCAGTTATTTCCTTTGGGAGTGGGGTGGCAGGGCTTTCAGTCCCTTTTCCCCATGCCCACTCAACCCACGACTGCATTCACTCTTCCCTTCCACAATTTCCCCATTGTCCCCATGGTCGTTGGTTTCTCACGTTCTGTTGCTCACCCACACGCACAGGAAGTTCATTCTCACGCAGAGAAGGTTCAGCTTCCTCATCCGCGCACCGTTTGGTTGTCTGTTCGTCCTCCCGATGGCCTGTTGATCCGCGCGCAGAGGTGAGGTTGTTTCCCCTCACGCACAGGCTGGAATCCTCACGCATAAACCGTTGAGGTCGATTTCCCAGGTGAGAGCCGTGCTCACTGTCTCTGTTTTGGGGCTATTGTTTTCCCCACGTTTTGCTGGCCGTGGTGCTCAAATTCGTTCTGGGCCATTGTGGATTTCCAATCCGTTGATTGAGATTTCCTCTGTCCATGCTTGAAGTTGGCTTTTCCTTGTTCAGGACTGTATAAATTGCCCAGCCGTTACCTGGAAGGATTGTGTATGCTGTGGGCTATGGATTTCTAATATGTGGGCTGAGTTTCCTTGTTTGGGGCCATGGATTGCTGTTTTCCATTTGTGGTGTGTTTGTGGCTGCGGAAGCACCCTAGTTTGGGTTGCAGTTGAGTTGTTTTGGCCACGTTAGGGCCAAAACCCACTCTGAGTTGCCTTGTAGGCTGGAGCTGTGTCTCACCTTTTGTTTGGGACTATCACCTGTCGTTTTGCTTCTTCACAAGGCTGTGAAGGGATTGTTTTGCTGCTAGTATGCAGTGGATAGTCTTCGGACTGTGCTGGCTTGGCTTGTCTATTGAAATCCTGTGAAACCCAGCTGTCTTAGTTTGCTGTTTGTGTCCCCTTGGCTATGTGGGAGCCTGCAATTGACCCTTATCCTTGGAGGAATCATGCCCAGCTCGGGGGTGGTAGTGTGCTGAGATATTGATGAGCACGCTGGCCTATGGTTGGGTGGAACGTTGCAACGACGTAGCTGGTTGTGGGTGAAGTCTTCGTCAATAGATAAGTGCTGCTGTCCATATTCCATCTCTGTATATATATTGATGTCAATTAATGAATTATAATGAACATGTGGAATGCTGGGTTATGAATATGTTTGCTTCCACTGAATGTTGACTCATTATGCATCTGTGTATGTTTGTAAGTTTTAATTCCAGCATTGATTTCCTCTGTATATGTTCATGGGGCGCTTTGCCCGGTCGTGTTTGATGTTTGTCGCGTCCCCGTTGCCGGTCTAAGGGATGGGGACGTGACATTGTACATAAGAGACGGTTGGTCAACATAGAAATGAGGAATGTATGGTATACATGGAATAATAGGAGAGGAGGGGAACATCACGCGGCTTCTCAGTTAGAATGATTCATTCTATATGAGGCAATGATTAATGGAGACATGGAGGTGACTACCTAGGTCCTACCCTCTGTGGGCTCTGATCATTGGCCCGTTAGTTTGGTCTGGGAGGAGGGGGGCCCACCCATAAGGTGCCCTTTCCGATTTGAAAATTTTTGGCTTGAACACAAGATTTTCAGGGAACTTGTTGGAAAATCGTGGGAAGAGATGGAACCTATCATGGGAACTCTGATGTACCAATTCCAACAAAATTCAGGAAAGTTAAAAGAAAAACTATGTACATGAAGTAAGGAGGAATTTAGGGGCATATTCCAAGAAAAGAAGCTTCTTAAGGGAAAACTAGAGGAGCTTCAATAAGAAGGCATGAACAATGGGTACATTGACGACCCGAAACACAGAGAACAAGCCATCCTATATCGCTGAATGGCTAGGAACAACAAGAGGAAATCTATTGGAAACAAAAATCTAGGAACCAATGGTTGCAGAAAGGAGAGAGAAATGCAATTTTTTTTTATCACACGGTGGTCTAGAACCACCAAAGGGAAAAAATAATGAGGTTAAAAAAAGATAATGGGAAGTATGTAGAGACTAGGGAAGACAAGGAAATAGAGATAGTTCAGTACCTCGGAACCATCATGAAGGAAGACCAGTTGGACAGGTTCGAAGACACCAGAGAGATTACCCGACATATCCCAAGGTAGGTTAGGGCAAACCAAAATTATGTGTTATTGCAACCTGTAGAACTCTAGGAAGTAGAGGAGGTCATCAGCCAAATGTTGGATGGAAAATCCCCGGGACCTGATGGTTTCACAACCAACTTCTTCCACCATTTTTGGGATATGATCAAAGACAAATTTTGGAAAATAGTAGAGGACTCCAGAATGGATAAGGGAGTTCTAAGAGATTTCAACTCCAACTTTATAAATATCATCCCTAAGGAGGATGGGGTTGATTCTCCTGGTAAGTTCAAACCTATAGCTCTATGTAATGTTATTTACAAAATAATAACGAAGGTGATGGCTAATAGCTTAAAGCCTATCCTCCTGGATTTAGTAGCCCAAGAACAATCAGGGTTTGTGGAAGGATGACAGATTCTGGATGGAATTATTTTAGTCCATGAGGTCATCCACTCTTTGAAAGTTTAAAAAAAAACTAGGCATGTTGTTGAAGCTTGATATCTCAAAAGCCTATGAAAAATTAAGTTGGAAATTTATGAAAGAAATGCTTGAGACCTATGGTTTTCACCAGGAATGGGTTCGGTGGATAATGAATATCACTTCTACGGCTTTATTTTCTATTTTACTAAATGGTTCTCCCGCCAAAACATTTAAACATTCAAGAGGCTTCAGACAAGGGGATCATCTATCTACCTTTCTGTGTATCCTCATGGAAGAAGAGTTGAGCAGGGTTATCAAAGACAAGATTGCAAATAGAAATATTAAGAGGATGAAACTCCGCACTAGTTTTGAAACCATATCCCATCATAAATTTGTGGATGATACAATGCTCATGTAGGGACACTCTTTGGTGCAAGAGGTGCGGGTTCTGAATAAATGCATGAACTTCTTTTCAAAGGAATCCGGGATGGAGGTAAATAATAAAAAGTCCCAAATTTTCCTTTTTAACACCCTCGGGACCCACCAATCGAATATTCTATGTATCCTAGGATTTCAAGGAAGCTCCCTTCCGTCCAAATATCTTGGTGTTGCACTTGTTGAAGGTATGACCAGGAAAGTCTCTTGGGAAGATTTGTTGGGTCAAATGAGAAGTAAATTGGAAAATTGGGATTTTAGACCCCTCAATATGCTTAGCATAGTTATGCTAGTGAAATATATACTTCAATCCATGCCCAAATACCTCTTCTCTACCCTTTCTACCCCAAAATCGGTTCTTAAACAAATTAGGGAAATTTAGAGAAAATTCTTGTGAGGAGAAAATCATGGCAATCATGGTTGGGCTCTAGTAAGTTGGGACACAGTGTGTAATCCAAAAGATCAGGGTGTTTTGGGACTAAGAGACCCAAAGAAAATAGTCAAGTTATAGGAGCAAAAATATGGTGGCACTTGGTGTCACATAAGGACGATCCTGAGGAAAAAATATGGCATAGCAAATATGTGCAAGGGAAACCAAAACAAGATGTTATAAGGTTTAACAAAGGAAGACAAGGATCCCATATATGGAATTATGCTTATTTAAACAAGGTGATAATCCAAGATCATATCTTTTGGGAGATAAGGGAGGGACATGATGCCAATTTTTGGAATGACTCATGGAAAAAGATTCCAAAGATCATTTCATAGATTGATATCCTAGCCAGTTGGACCAGAGCTAAGGAAATGGAGCTAATTAAACTCCACTAATTTTGGAGAGAAGCATAGAAAAATGAAGAATTCTATGAATGGAACCCGTAAGAGTGGTGGAATCAAATATTCTCAACCGAAGACACCCACGTGATTATGGAGGCCCTTCGGGAATGGTGCATTCATATCCAAAGAAGACCCGATAAATTGAGATGGGGATACCTATATAAAGGAACCTATAACACAAGAGAGACTTATAACCTTACGTTCAACTAGGGATACATACAACACATGAATACTTGGAATGTGATTTGGAACTTTAAATCTTAGCCTAAAATTGCTACCGTTATCTGGCTGGTCACTCACAGACGAATCCTGACAGGAGAGAATTTAATGAAAAGATGCATGAATGGCTTGTTCTGGTGCACCCTATGTGAACGTGAGGAGGAAACTATGATTCACCTCCTGAACTCATGCCTGATGGTTTCCTCCTTATGGGACTTAGGCACAACAATTTTTTGTAGAACGAATCGGGTGAGAGGCCAACCTCAACAAACAATAAAAGCATGGGACAAGGAAGCTTTCAAAAACCCATTCATACATAAAATTTGGCTCATGTTACTTGCAACCCTAATGCGGGCAATTTGGAAAGAAAGAAATGGTCGAGTATTTCAATTTTAATAATGGTTTATCCTTCTTGAAATATGTAATACACTATTCTAATATTACTTGAACTCCTTCACACAAGATAGATAGTCTTAAATTGTATCACATGAAAGTGGTTTAAAAGTGACAAAATTAAAATTCATTCTTATTGAGGAGACTCTACCCCAAAATTGTTAAAACCGATTCTCTGTTGAAATGCATGTAGTCTTCATTACCTCTCTAATCGCTTCCTCCTTATCATAGAATTTAAAATTTCCATGGGATTTAGTTGCAACATCATTCGTGGAGTTCGGCATTCATGTCATTTATAATGGGATCTAGAGAACCATAACAAGTGAGAGATGCATCATTATAAATCCGTCTATTGGAGTGAGCTATAAATGATTATCTATATCCACATGAGCAAAAAATAGTTGTGGATCTCACTGAAATATTGGAGGCAATTATCAAAAGTAACGTCAATCTTATCTGCGAATAAGGACTTTTATATCCTATTTTTCATTTTTTGATGGATAAATGGTAATTAGTTATTTCATATGTCCCAAGTTTTTTTTAAATATAGCATTCCTATTACACAGTGGCTAACAAAAAGTTTGAAATTCTTCTTGCTCGTAAACTATGATAGACGCTTCATTTGTTTGACAAATGTAAAAACAATTGAATTGATTTAATAAAGTGGTTCTCTAGATATCTAGATAAATGAAATGGATGAAATTTGGCAGGAGTGAGAGAGGCATGAGAACTTTCGGTGAATCTACATAAGAAATAAATTACCAGTTACAGATTTGGATTTGGCAGTGCGCTACAGATTCGTCTATTGAAGCATGAGAATGAAAAGGAAAAGCTCAGAAATATCTACCTATGCAAAACATTGCTGATAGTCATTAGAGTTTAGCGAAAAAAGCACCAAGCTCGGAAATCTTTGCCCATGCGAAAATCAACGGTAAGTTATTACAATTCAGTTTCTGCAGGTTTACAAAATTTACCTAGCGCGAAACACTAGCAAAGGCTGTCTTCAATTTCTTCTTCATACCAAAAGCAATGGCACCATCGATCTCCCAAAGCGCGATTTTGAATCCCGTCACTCCATTGGCAGTCGTCGTGGTAATCTCATTGCCTTTCCCATTAACATGATGAACTGAATTGCATGCCCGTTAGCTGTCCCGTTCCTGTTAACATATGCATCACTATACGAATGTCCGTTTCCATTGTTGGAAAATCCATTTGCTGCTGCTTCCCCATTTTATATGTTGTTGTGGCCTTTAACACAGAGACATTTGAAACACAAACCTGCCCATTTTATATGTTGTTGTGGCCTTTAACACAAAGACATATGAAACACAAACCTGCCATGAGATACAAATTACTCCAAGCTAATTTAAATTGTTCATGTTATACAAATTACCGGAAGCTAATTTAAATTGTTCATGTTATGTAGCGATAACTAGGAGGCTCCAACTCCAGGTGGAGTGTTGCATGCATGCACCTAGATTATATGTCAACGGATTAGATCAAGCAAGTGCAAGTTCTTCAAGGAGTGCAGGTCCAGGTTAGTCAGGGTTATCAGAGTGTTCAGGCTAGTCAAGGTGCAGGGTTGTCAAAGATTATGTCAGAGTTAACCAAATGAAAAAAAAATCGCCACAATAAGAAGTTGAAATGTTAAAACTTAGAAAAACTAAATAATTTAGTCAAAATACTATATACTATTTTAGTATAGTGCATGATGTGTCACAGTTTTGAAAACCTAGACAATTACATAATTCCCTCTTAATTATTTTTCTTTAATATTCCATATAATATATCAATATATCTCATCTCACATAATACGATATGATATGAATATAAAAGCATTTAAGATATCATCATTATTTTTTTATATTTCATTATATAACATCAACATATTTTACATAATGCGATATGATTATAAACACATTTTATTATGATATCAACATTATTATTTTTTATATTTCATATAATGTATCCATATATCTTTGAGGTGATTTGAGTATAAAAATATAAAAAAAAATATTTTTTTTTTCACAAATTAAAGTGTAATATATGTGTTTATTTAATAATATTATACTTATATTCATAAATTACATAATTAGTGTAATATATATGTATGTTTATTTAATAATATTATACCTATTCATAAATTATATAATTTAATTGTAATAGAGGTTTTTAATATATATATGCAATTTTTCTTACTTACATGTAATTCAACCAACTCTCATGACTATATATATATATTCTATCTTTCTTACTTACCTATAATTCAATTTATTTTCGTGATTACATCAATAAATCAATATATGTAATTCAACTCACTTTCATTTTTTTAAAAATTTTCCATATTACATCAATATATTTCTTTCTTTTTTGGCGGGGGAGGAAGGGTTTTGATCAAAACTAAAATTCAGAAAGGGCTTAGAACCAATAGTTCAAATAGCATTGGAATAGGAGGGCGTCTGCAACTGGCTTGAAGGCAGGGGCTGAAGGTTGTAGGAGGTATGTTTCACGATGGGCAGGTAGGGTGGTGATGGTCCAGTTAATGCCTTTCAAGATGGTTCCTGCTCCACCTCGGTGGGAGAGGGACCGTGGGAGGAATGAAACAGTGGAGGTATATTTAGTTATCTTGGGAAAATAAAATGACAAAGGAAAAGGTGTAATCAATGCCCAGATTTTGCCCAAAGATGGGGAAGGTAGTAGCAGAACCAGAAAGGAAGAAACAATTAATCAGGGTACACGAAGGACAGGACAATGTGTCTCAAAATCTAAGACTATGCCAAGACTGTAGATCAAATCTGAAAGAGTCAGGGAGGACATTCAATACATGAAAGAGAGGGCGCTCATAGGAAAATTCGTGGGGATCTGGCCCATAGAAAAGACATTGGTCTGGTGGATCAACTCAATGGGGAAAGCTCAAGGACTCTTTGATCTTCAACTGGGAGCAAAAGGGTTCTTCACTATTATTTTCTTTAATGAAGAGGACAGAATGAAAGTATTCGAGAATGGACCCTACTTCTATAATTCGATGGGCCTCTTCTTAAGGCCATGGAAAGAGAGATTTGACCCTAACAAGGAAAATCTGACGATAGCACCTGTATGGATAAGAATGTATTCCCTCCCAATGAAATACTGGAAGGAAGAAATCTTGATGGACATAGGGAACACCTTGGGGAACTTTATTAAAGTCTCAGAGCAAAAAAAACAGAGGAAATACATATTGTATGCCAGAATATGTATCTACCTTGACATTTCCAAAGATTTGCCGGATGGAATAGAGTTAACCTGGGAAGATGAGGAATGGTTTTAGGCCATAGATTACGAACAGATCCCTTTTCGTTGTAGAAGATGCCACGAACATGGACACCTATTCAGAGACTGTCCCCAAAATAAAAGACCATGGGGGAAGAAAGATCAAGACATTCAGGATGCGAAGGGGTTCACCAAAATTCAAAACAAAAAACAGCAAGTGAGGAAGATCTCAGGTCTGGAAGTAAACAAAAGACTGCAGACCCATAACCGGTTCAAGACCCTACAGGAAGACCAGACAAAAGGCAAAGCTGACACACAAGTAGACACGTTGGAGGATAAACTCCAAGAAGAACAACAAGAGGAATAGGACAAAGAGAACCAAGGAACTGGTAAGAATATAACCCTAAAGAAAATCCTGGTACAATGAAAACCAACCCGGATCCCCTTATCCATAGCCAACCAGAGGAAACCAAGAAAGACTTAAGAACAGTGGAAGTCGTATCAGAAGACATGGAAATAGGCGACCTAGATCTTGATAGAATGGAAGCTACTTGTTCAAATAAAGACCCAGCCCTTATTCCCCCTCAGTAGGTTTCTCTTTTGGAGAAAGCCATTATTTAAGCTAAAAACTCAAGCTCGCTAGGGGTAGTTATTGAATCCGTCAAAGTTTCTGAGGGTAAGAAAAATCCGAAGAAAGATAAAAGGGGAAGACTAGCAACGTCCAACGAATCAGAGCAATAGGTGAACAATTGGCAGCTTTAGGGAAGTATCCAACAATAGATGCAACCCTATCTTCCTCTAATTAATCCGTTCTAGATGCAGATTACAACATGGAATATCAGACGCTGTAACAATGCCCTTAAAAATCGTCTTCTTGAAAGAAGGATTGAACGAGAAAAATCAGAGATAGTTTTCCTGCAGGAAACAAAATGCTTGGGAGAAGAACTTGCAAGTATAGCTCGAAAAGTGTGGAAGGGTTGTGAATCTGTTGGAGTAGACGCCAGAGGGGCGACAGGTGGTCTGGGAATCCTTTGGAACCCTTGTGAGGTGCATTTATCTGGTTTCCTTGCTACCCCATGCACTCTCATAGCTGATTTCCACATCATTGGAACTAGAATAAGAGGAGTCATTTCAAATGTTTATGGTCCCCCAAGGGCTGAATAGAAACCTGCATTTCTACAGTCGCTTTCTGACTTAAAATCCCTAGTTAAGGACAAAGCCAGGATTATGGGAGGGGACTTTAACCTGATCAGGAACCTCGACGAAAAAAAAGGGGGTATTCAGAACCTAAACGCTGCTAGTACTCTCTTTAATAATACTATTAATGATCTTGATCTGATTGATGTCAGAACTTCCAATGGCATTTACACATGGAACAACAAGCAGACGGGTGACAGAGGGATTGCCTGTAGACTCGAAAGATTCCTGCTTTTAGAATCGGTCATGATGGCTGGTTGTAACCTCAAAGCGGTGGTTCTGCCAACGGCAGGGTCGGATCAGTGGACCATAAGTCTGGAATGGGAATATATCGGAGTCAACCCTCGCACACCATTCAGATTTGAGAAATTATGGATTCTCCAACCAGACTTCCATGAGAAACTCAAGGAATGGTGGGAGAGTTCCCCCCCGATCAGAGGCACTCGTATGTATCAATTTCAACAAAAACTTAAACTCCTTAAAGGCCACATCAAGAAATGGAATAAGGAGTCATTCGACAACATATTCCATGAAAAACAGACCTTGGAGATTAAAAATAAGCAACACCAATCTCAAGTAATGAACAACAGATACTCAGAAGAACTGAGGCTTCAGGAAAAGGTACTGTTGCAAGACTTCAATCACAAAGAACAACAAGGGGAAGTCTATTGGAACCAGAAGTCTAAAATCAAATGGCTCCAGGAAGGAGAACGTAATACCAGTTTTTTTCACAAAGCGGCCATTCAACATAGACAGGGGAACCGAATGGATAGACTTAAGAAGGAGGATGGAAGCATAGCCGAATCCCAAGAAGAGCTGGAGACCACCCTGAACTCTTATTTCGCCAAGCTCCTACAGGAACCATACAGAGATAGGGAGGAAGCCCAAAGAGAAGTGTTAAGTCATATCCCCAAGATTATCACGAAAGACCATAATCAAATACTTGGAAAAGCCATCGAGATGGTGGAGGTAGAGAATGTTGTTAAACAAATGGCTAAAGATAAAGCACCATGACCGAATGGTTTTACCACAAACTTCTTCCACGCTGGCTGGTATCGACCGAAAGAAGAAATCTGGGCCTTGGTGGAGGACTCTAGGAAATCTGAGAGTGTTCTCAGAGCTCTCAACTCGACTTTCTTAACTCTCATTGCAAAAGAAAGTGGAACAGAGGATCCAAGAAAACTAAGATCGATCGCCTTGTGTAATGTTATCTACAAAATCATTTCCAAGGTAATTGCAAATCGTCTTAAACCTCTCCTACCTCTTATTATTTCTCCAGAACAAGAAGGGTTTGTGGAAGGAAGAAAATTTTTGGATGGCATTATTCTGGTCCATGAAACTATCCATTCCCTTAAAGATACGAGGACTCTAGGTATGCTCTTGAAACTAGACCTCTCCAAAGCTTATGATAAATTGAATTGGCAATTCTTGGCAGGTATTATGAAAGCTTTTGGTTTTGCGGAGGAGTGGACTAACTAGATCATGAATATGGTCTCCTCGGGCTTTTTCTCAATCTTGGTTAATGGATCCCCCTCAAGTCCCTTCAATGCATCTCGAGGTATTAGACAGGGGGATCCCTTATCCCCTTTCCTCTTCATAATTACGGTGGAAGGGCTAGGAAGGATGCTCAAGAACAGGAGAGAAACAAACAAAATTCAGGGATTTCCCTAATAGCTGGGATGGACCCACAGACCCATCAACAGTTTGTGGACGATAACATGCTGATGGGACCCTCCTCGGTGCATGAAGCTAGGGGAATTAAAGAGTGTTTGAACACCTTCCTAGAAGCTAGCGACATTGAAATCAACAAAGAAAAATCCCAGACCTACGTCTTCAATACCCCGAGGATTACCAAGAGAAACATTCTCAGAATCTTGGAGTTCTCGGAAGGAAACCTCCCTTCAAAGTATCTCGGAGCGCCTAGGCATAATCGACTATCAAAAAAATATCCTGGAAAGAACTAGTAGACAAAATTAACAAAATGCTCAATCTCTGGACTTACAAAGCCCTCAATTTCCCGAGCAGACTAATCCTAGTCAAATCTGTTCTTCAGGTTATGCCCATTTATCTCTTCTCAGTGCTGGCAGCTCCGAAATCCATCATTAAGCAAATCAGGAACATTCAGAGGAACTTCCTATAGGGAGGAATGAAAGGTAACAGAAAATGGCCTCTTGTGGACTAGCAAACCATTTGCACCCTGAAAGCTATTGGGGAACTGGGGCTTAGAGACCCTCTTGACAATAATAAAGTTATGAGTGGAAAAATTTGGTGGAGATGGGTTAATTATGAGGAGGAACCGTGGGATAAACTGTGGCACCTAAAATATGCACCCCAATGGCCCCAACAGTCCCTGGTTCAATTTCAAGAAAATCTTCTAGGCTCCAGCATCTGGAAGATTGCCCATGAAAACAGGGTTTTGGTCTAAAAGCACAGTTTTTGGGAAGTGCGGAATGGACAAAATGCTAGATTTGCAAGTGAAGCTCTGAACCAAAAACCAGTGATTTCTTGTGGGGAAGATGGCCCATTAATGCTTCACACATTTCTCCAGAATAATTCCCTTGAAAAGGTGGCGGAGTTCTGGGACAATTGCAACGAAGACCAGCTGTTTCGGAGGTGGAAGGAAAGAAGTTGGTGGTAAGCCAAAGCTCTCGGGGAGGATATCAATGACTTTCTAAAGGAGCTCTATGATAAAAGAATAGCCAAGAACGAGGACCCAGATAAGCTAAGATGGGGCTATGCCAATACGGGTAACTTTAACCCCAAAGAAGCCTTAGGGCTACTAACAGGAACTCAGGACCTAGTGCCAGACGCCAAGTGGGGAAAAATTTGGACTGGAGGTTGGTGGCCAAAGGTATCTGTCTTCTGTTGGTTGGTAATTAAATGTCGTATCCTAACTTGGGATAACCTGCAGATCAGGGGATTCCATGGTCCATCTAGGTGCTGCATGTGCGAAGAGAAAAATGAGTCCATAAATCATCTGTTGGACGAATACAAAGTCACAGACTCTATATGGGAGAAAGGGGCAGCAATCTTCAGGAAAAACCACCGGCACAGGGGGTGACCGGACATCACTATTGCAAACTAGACTATTAACAGTTTTAAAAACAAAATTATGAATCACCTATGGGAACTTTTTCCAGGTTTTACCCTATGAGAAATTTGGAAAACCTGAGACAGACAGACCTCTGAGAACTAAGCTAGAAAATAAGGGGAGATATGGAACTCTATAGAAGCCCATTTGAAAGAAACCATTTCTCTACAACAATGTACGTAGGAGGAATATTCTGCTGAAGAAAATGAGAGAATAATTCTATATGATTTAGGGATTCGGGAATTACCTCCCAACAACTCGACAGCTCATTCAATTCTTGCGCCAATTTCCAGCTCGAATTCCTGCCATGCTCCTCCAGCTGGGTATTTTAAGCTCAATGTTGATGGAGCGGCTAAAGGTAACCTAGGGTGTGTCAGTTATGGAGGCGCTATTAGGAATTCGAAGGGTGATATCCTCAGTTTGTTCTAGGGATCCATAGGATGCAATACGAACAACATGGTCGAGCTTGAAGGCCTTATCAACGGTTTGAAATGGGCAGTGCAAACTGGGAAAAATCCTCTGGTGGCGTAGGGGACTCTCAGATCATCGTCAACCTTGCACGCAAGCTTCAATCAGGAGCCTTAATGGCCCAAGTCTCAAAGAACTAGAGATGGGAGGGTCGGTTAAGTGTTCACAGGCGAGGAAGCCATTCTGCTTTCGCATGTAAAACGAGAAGGCAACAAGGTGGCGGATGTCATGGTGAACATAGGAGTGGAAAGCAGCCTGTCTTTCCATGCAGAGGAAGGCGAGGATAGTGGAAAAACCCAAAACATCTAGCATCATTGTTTGAAATTGGCGGAGGACGACGTGGAGGGTTGTGGCAACACGTACCACCCGATGCATGTGAGCGACAATTGGCATCACACCTTAACGGGAAGGCAAACAGGCAGTGTGCCGACACCATTGAGCGGGCCCGCGAATGTCAAGCTGGCAAACACGGTAAGCCGAGAAATTTTCTGATTGCTAGGTGCGGCATGCCTAAACATGTGGTAATGCATGCCTAAACACGCGTCCATGGTACGGCTCACGTGGAGGCTGCAAGAGGTTAGTTTGAGTCAAGGATTTAGGATTGGATTTATATCAGAGGCCGGGGGCTCTTTGCTTCCCGATCCGTGGGAAGTTAGGAGGAGAGGATGAGCAGGTACTGAGTTCACGTCTGAAGTGGAAGGAACGATAAATATGGTGGAGGTCCGTATCATCTGCCCCCCTGCGAAACTTAAGGTGGCGAATCAATCGCACATGGTGAGAGATCTGATCGAGTGTGGGGAGTGGTAGAGAATCATGGCGAGCACGTGCAGAGTTAAGGGGCGTGTCTGTGGAGGGGAGATTTAGGTGGAGGAAGGATCTATATATTTGGGTTTGGAGGAAAGCAAGGCCTCAAACAAGGCACTGTTTATGCTTCTTATTTTCCCCAGTGCCTGCCTGTGTGCTTTCACCATGTCGCGGTTATGGAGGGCCCGAACTAGAGCGAGAGGTCCCAACAGGGGAGTAAGCCACAATGAGGCTTCCCTCATTGACATGAATGACTCGATGCCCCCTAGTGGCAGTGTCTGAGCAGCTGAACCCTTCAATTGGGGTGATCAGTACATGGCGGAAACGCCTATGGACATTGAGGCGTTCATCGCCATTTTGGAAATTGACCTCCTGTGGGAGTTTGAGGCCATGATGGCATACCCTTTGCTCCCCAACCCCTTCTAGACCGTGTGCATCCTACTTTCCTAGGACATTCAGGCAAAAATCCATATTGCCCAAGGCATCCGAGATGCTCTGGACACCATCTGGCGTGGTCAGCAAGAGAGTGCTGCGGGGTTTCGTCTCCTGGAGCAGATTACTCAGAATTTGCTGGTCAGTCCTGGTTTCAACGCTACCACCCCGGGGAACACCCCGGTCAATTGACCTGCAAGCACCATGACAGCTCCTTGTGAGAATCAGTTCCCAGTGCTCCGCAGGGAGGCTAGAAGCTAAGGCTGGACTCTCCGGTGGGGACTAGTGTCTCTTTGGTTTTCGGTGAAATGTTGTTTTCGGCCAGCTACGATGCTGGTTCTCTTTGGTTTAGTTGCGGACATCCATGATAAGCACTCGGGAGGGTAGTTATATCTGTCAAATTTTCTGTTTTGGTTTGTTTCCTGTGGGGAAGCCTTTGCGACAAGGTTGTATGGAACCATGTTTTGTTTTTGACAGATGGGACAGGCCTTAACCAGTCGGGTCGCTGTCTTGTTGGGGGTCTTGATCCAAAGACCTCGTGTATATCTCTACTCTGTAACTTTTTATTATTATAATAGATATATCCAGCTT